>WUAM01005111.1:0-25452 GCA_024336885.1 Actenoides hombroni
GGGTGCCCAGAGCCAAGGCTGTACCCCTGGTACTCCTCCTGGTTTACACCAGCATAAGGCAAGGGCAGACTACAAGCTACATGCATAATCCACTGAAAAACTAATTGGAGCTCTGTAAGTAGGCAGCTCAATGCATCTTGTCAGCAGAAGCAATTTAAAAACTAACCAAAAACACAACAACACAACAAATACACGGCGGGGGGGAGGGGGGGGGAAAAAAAAGGATTCAGAGATCATTCACTGTAAACTGATAAACATCTTCCATCAAAATACATGTGCGGTCAGAATAGTTCTGGGTGTCTGCAGCACTGCAACTCATAACCCCGTTGTTTATAGTTCAGAATGATTAAAAATACCTGTCTTATGGGACGTTCTCATGAAGTGCTTTCTTCGGTGCAAAGAAGGTTTTGGTAAGTACAATCCTATAGCTGAGAGTTTAATTATGACTCACTTACTATTCTTATTACAACTGTAAAAAAGCAGACTTCTTGAAAAAGATTTATCCCAGACCCCTCCCCTGCTTTATTGCCCTTCTCTGGACACCTTCCAGCATCTCAACATCTTTCCTAACCTGAGGAGCCCAGAACTGGACACAGGACTCAAGGTGTGGCCTAAGCAGTGCTGAGCACAGGGCACAAGGACTTCCCTGCTCCTGCTGGCCACACTCTTCCTGATGCAGGCCAGGATGCCCTTGGCCTTCTTGGCCCCCTGGGCACACTGCTGGCTCATGTTGAGGTGGCTGTCAACCAGCACCCCAATATTGAAAATACTCTATCAGCAGTCTCTGATGATGTTGATCATGAGGTGTTGATTGCCTTAGTGGCTTTCATCGGGTCTTCTAAGATGCCAGAGAGCTATAATGAGTAGCAGCTTGTCTTCCAGGAGTGCTAGAAGACAAGTTATAACACTGTTCCATTCTGATTATGTTTTTCAGTCAATAAGTATGTGAAGGTGGTGGAAGACAGATGGAGGTGTTGTAGCTCACAGTGTCACCATTATGCTACTAGCGGCATGACGGGAGCTGTAGTCCAGGGGCACGGGGATTGCTGTGAGCCATGTTTGTGCCCACGGCATGCCGGGAGCTGTAGTCGTGGGGCACGGGGCTTCCTCGGTGCCATGTTGGTGTCCCTTGGCATGCCAGGAGCTGTAGTCGTGGGTCACGGGGCTTCCTCGGTGCCATGTTGGTGTCCCTTGGCATGCCAGGAGCTGTAGTCCCGCGGCACGGGGAATCCTGGGCGCCATGTTGGTGTCCCTCGGCATGCTATCTGTAACAGAAGAACTGGAATCAAAAGTAAGAGAAAAAGGAGGGTTTGGTTGTCTTGGTTCTTTCCTGTTTGGGCTACTTTAAATTACAACTTCCATGCTGATTTCTATTTATAGTTCCAAATGCAGTTGTCTTACTGTAAATTAAGCAAAAGAAATTGCAGTCCAATACTGTGCATCTACTGAAAGGCTTCAGAAGCCACATAGAGGAAACTGTAAGTGGGTATCAAGACATGAATTTGTGGCTATGCCTCCTTTGGGCATCCACCTGCTTCAGTGTGGGGTCTTCCATGGGCTGCATGTTGATATCTGCTGCACTGCTAACCTCCAGGGCTGCAGAGTGCCAACCTGCCTCACCATGGAGTTTACCAGGGGCTGCAGGGGAATCTTCTCCCTCTCCTTCACTAACCTTGCTGGGTTAGTGCACAGGGTTGTCTCACATATTCTCACTTCTTTCTCTGACTGCAGATATTTAAGGATTTAACTTTGTTACAGTATCTCGAAGAGTAAGCTCTTAAAATTCTGGCTGCTGCTGAGCCAGATATAATGCTGCTTAACGTGTGCTTCAGTGGGTTTGCTCTCCAGGCTGCACAAATTAGCACTGGACACACAGTTTAGAGACATAATCTTCACCATTAATCCCAGCACTTCTTCCATTGCCATGTGGGGCCTGTCTGGAGAGGTGGCTGGCACTGGAAAGCAGCTGGGGGGACTGAAAGGAGCTTCCCCTTGGAATACAGCTTATGCAGATACTCGATGCCCTGAGGAACATAACACCAACCAGCAAGTGGACCAAGCCGCCAACGTGGCACACACACACTTAGACTGGGAACATAAAGGTGAACTATTTTTAGCTCGGTGGGCTCATGATACTTCAGGACATCAAGGAAGAGAGGCCACGTACAGATGGGCACGTGACCGAGGGGTGGATTTAACCATGGACGCTGTGGCGCAGGTTATCCACGACTGTGAAACATGCGCCGCAATCAAACAAGCGAAACGGTTCTTTCAATTTCATTGGCTTTCACCATCATAAGTAGTCACCAGATTGCTCTCCAAAAGCTTGTATTAGATCCTCCATCATTTCCCTGAGGCAGATCAAAGCTAGATGACTTTCTAACAATATAGAGAGTCAGATGCAAGATTCCTTGCATCTCTTTCATGCTGGAAGTCAAACTAGAGTAATACAGAGCCTTCCCTTCTTAGCATCTATGGAAAATCCCCACCACCACTCTTTCTTGTGCTTAACCAGCTGTTGTCTGAGCAGTTTTTCCTGAACTATTTCAGGGCTAACTCTCATGGAGCTCTATCCCAAGAGTGACAGTGGTGGAGACTCAAGTAAGCTTTAACTGTCTTCAGGATGAGAGTTAATTTGTGTGTTGATGATGTTTCACACCGAGTGGAAAGGATTAGCTTTCACAAGTATATTGCCTCTCATTTCTTATTTTCGTGTCTTGTAACTTATGATACAGTTTATGCATAAATTCTCTTTCCTCTTCTGATTTCCCTGGGGGGGGGGGGGGGGGGGGGAGGGAGGGAGGGAGGGGGGTGGAGAGGGGGAGGGAGGGATGGAGAGATGGAGGGATGGAGAGATGGAGATGGAGGGTTGGAGGGATGGAGAGATGGAGGAATGGAGATGGAGGGTTGGAGGGATAGGGTGATGGAAGGATGGAGAGATGGAAGGTTGGAGGGATGGAGAGATGAAGGGTTGGAGGGTTGGAGGGATGGAGGGACGGAGAGGGAGGGATGGAGAGAGAGGGGATGGCAAGCAAGAAAGTAAAATGTCAGCTTAACTTTGTTTTCAGGTCTCTTGGGTTCTGTGGGTCTGGGTTCAGATTCTGGAGGATATTGTAAGGGAAAATGATGAGTAAAAATTCAGATGGGTTCTCACTGCACTGTACTTGTTCATTAATAGCAAATGACCAGGCTTAGGCTCTTGAGGGCTTCTTCCTCTTTAATTGTCTGTCTGATTGGTACCTATGGTACAGTAAAACTGAATTATCCTTCATCTTCCAAAAAGACATTGCTAAGAAAATTCACCCCATGTGGCACACTATTGAGGACACACAGCTCTGTTTCTTCTGAGATGACAATGTGTGCTGCCTTGTGAGACTTAAAGTCTTGTGGTTCCTTGGCCTCAGGCTTAGAATGTGGGACTCCCTCTCTTCTCCCCACATCTGATTTATGATGCAACCTGATTTAGACTTTTGCCACCCCCCTCTTCCCCTTCTGGGCTGTGACCCAGGAATGCTTGCTCCTCAAACCATGTTTGTGTTGCTCTCAGATTCGCTGGCTGCAGTGCTCATGGACAACACCCAGCCCATGCAGATGCAGAAGAAAAGCCAGTGTAAATGTTTGCTTTGCAGCATTCAAGAGCAACTGCCAGGGGCATCATCTGTTCCTGGGCAAAGCTGCTTGAGCTCTGTCTTCAGCATTAGTCACAGAGCTTTCTGGTTTGCAGGCTGGGTGTCTTCCTCTGACATTGGCATCCAGAGGCTCTAAGAGCAGGGTTCTGCTGTTGTTGCAGTTCTTACCGTAACCGTCCCTCGAGGTGATGCTCTTCGGGGGGGGGGTGTCCTGATTTTCTCCTTCTTCTTTACTTTCTTTCCAGTGATCCATTTCTTCGATGCCGTCAAGGCGGATCGCACCCGCGGCTGGCTCTACGCCGCCTGCTCCCTCTCCTACCTGGGAGCCATGGTTTCCAGCAACTCTGCCCTGCAGTTCGTCAGCTACCCGACCCAGGTGGAGCAGAGGGGCGAGGGGAGGGATTGTGTCACCCATGTCACCTTGTGTCACCCCGTGTCACCCCATGTCACCCCATGTCACCCCATGTCACCGTGTCACTTGTGTCACCCTGTGTCACCTCATGTCACCCCGTGTCACCCCGTGACCTCGTGTCACCTCATGTCATCCCCGTGTCACCCCGTGTCACCCCTGGCACCCTGTGACCTCATGTTACCTCGTGTCACCTCATGTCACCCCGTGCCACTCCGTGTTACCCTGTGACCTTGTGTCGACTCAACTAGTAGTCTACTTAGCCAGGCATGCAGATACCACTGGGCAGATGCTGTTTTGGGAAGATTTGTAGCACAGTAAACATTCTGTGCACTAGTTTCTTGATAAAAGCTTTTAAACAACAGTTTCTACCACTGTAACATGTATTTTTATAATATGTTTTTTTGAAGGAAGCTGATTAGAGGGCTTGGTGGATATGTGTAAAACTTGGTATAATGGGAATCAAACCTGCAGAGCTTCTGCTCTAGATGATCAGGTGTCATGTCCTGCCCTCATCTCCCTATCTGTTTCCTCTGAGGGTTCTATAGGCTTATGAAGGGATTTAATCACAATGCTGCAGGTTTTACCAGCAGATTGTAAAGCAAAATGTTATGGAAACACATAGTAGGGGACATTTTCTAAATAAACAGGGCCTCTGCTTAGCTAGTGCTTTCTGCACTAGACAGTGTGGCTGGTGCAGGTTAAACTGCATGCTTCAGAGAAGCATTTTGATGCTTGTTCCTCCCCACCGCAACACAAGGGGGGTTTGGTTTGATGTTCCTCTACTCATTTCTGCTCACAAAGAGTGTCCTGATGCCAAGATGACAACACAGCACTGGGGAGCTTTTTAATTTTTTAAGTACACTCACTTTTTAAAAAGATATTAACATTCAATAGCAAAGGTGTTTGTTTGTCAGTTGTACTACAGCAGTCTCACATCTGTGCTGGGCTTCTTGTCTAGGAAAAAAAACATGCAAAAACAACAAAAAAAGCATTAAAATCTGTGTCAAATAATTCTAACCAGTGATCAGTGACATCATCTTCACACACACAATATAGACAGGTGGAAAGTCTATTTCAAACTAGAAGTTAGTGACAGAGCTGTCTTCTCTCACTAAAGCCTGGTCTGTCAACAATGACAGGCAAAAGCATACCTAATAATTAAAATAATGCTACAAACTCATAAGAGTAATGATCCTAGATCACATCACGCTCCTTCTGTATCTCTCTTCTCTCCATCTTTCAACATCCAATGACTACAGCTCCCGGCATGCCGAGGGCTACCAACATTGTGCACAGGAAGCTCCGTGCCCCGGGAGTACAGCTCCCGGCATGCCGAGGGACACCAACATTGCGCACAGGAAGCTCCGTGCCCCGGGGCTACAGCTCCCAACATACCGAGGGCTACCAACCTGGCGCACAGGGAGACCCGTGCCCCACGACTACAACTCCCAGCATGCCGAGGGACACCAACCTGGCGCACAGGAAGCCCCGTGTTCCGGGACTACTTCTTTTTTTTAAACTACTAGAGTAGTCACTTGACTAAAGCAAAAAGCCACCCAGGCTTTTCCACTGAGAGGCAGAAATGCCATAGTCCATTAACGGAAGTGTATTTCATTAACATTCCCTACATCTCCATTTCCCATAAAATGTCAAATAATTGTGAGAAACAAAAATATCCAGTCCCTCATTAAAAGATCAAGAAAATATGTTAAAATGTTGACCAACATAAAATAGCATTCCAGGATACTCTAAGGTTGATCTTCTAGGTCCCTCCAACCCCTAACATTCTGTGATTCTGTAATAATCTTTGTCAGTGTACAGTGTATGCCATGGTCCCTTTTTCCTTATCTGCTGTGCTCAGAAGAGCATCACAGTATTTAAAGTTTTGTATGTGCACTTAACTGCCACTAAATTGAGTTTCAATCTTAAAATGAGTGATCCCTCCAACTAGTTTCTTGTGTGCTTTAGTATTGAATTACTGCATGTAATCATTGATACACATGAGAACCAAATTCTTATTATGAACCATGATTCCAACACAAAGGAACACATTTCTGTTCATATAGAAGAAAAAAAAAAAAAGAATGAAAGGGTGGTGATGATATCAGGCAAAAAATTACGAGAACTGGTCGTCAAACTAATTTTTGGTCTGTGACCATGGTCATACCTTTAAATGGAAAAAAAAAAAAAAAAAAAGATCCAGTAGTACCTACACTTCAGCATTCAACTCCAAGGGGATGAGCTGTAAAGGCCCTAGTACAAACAGGACAGCCCATCCACAAGCAGTGTTACTTCACATGGAAAAGACCTTTCAGATTGAGTCCAACCATCACCACAGCACTGCCAGGGCACCACTAACCCATGGCCCTCAGCACCACAGCTCTTGGGGCTTGGAAACCCCTCCAGGGACCACGACTCCACCACTGCCCTAGGCAGCCTGGCACAGCCCTGGACAACCCGTTTAGTCATCATGCAGAGTTTCACAGATTTTTGGAATTGATGTGGCCACACTATAGCATTCCTTAAAGACAAAAGGAAAGGTGGGCTTTGCTGTTTACTTTTAACAGTACTGAAACCACTGGTATGAGCACAGACTAGAACTATCTACTCATCCTGTGTTACCACAAATTGCTGAAACAACCTAACAATAGAAAATAAATGCTGTATTCATCAAGTTCTGCATTTAGACAGACTGTTTTTACCTTTTCTCCATCCATCACCAAAGTATAAACAAAATTAGGTCGAGATGCTCAGTTTCCATTCGTGGGGAAACTGAGGCACGGTGCCCCACCTTGGTGGAGATCTTTTACGGTGGAGCTTGGACTTGCCTGCTTTTCTCTGTCTCTGGGACTGGCTGTAGAGGAGCTCCCAGTTTCAAACCAGCAACATCCCCATGTCTCCTGGGCAGGGGATTTAGTCCTCAAGGAGGAGGCCCAAAGCCCTTCACCATTATCAGCATGAGCTTGGGGGGAAACACGTCCCTTCTAAGCCCTCCATTGAAAAAACCACAGGTGCGACATAAATACACCTGCAATTCAAAACAAACATGCCTGCAATGATTAACTGACAGTTCCCAGCAGTAATCCCCACTCCTCTGTAATAGCAGTTTAAAAAAAATGAGTTGAGATCACAGAGAGGAAACAACGGCATGCAAAACATTAGCTGTGCGTGAGCCTCGCTCACCATTTTTTAAACTTTACACTATTGGATTACTTTCTTAAGCACTCTGGGGAAAGACACAGCAAAGAACAGTTTTCATTGGCAAGGATATTTGGAAAATTATCACCTCTGTCTTGGGTACCTGTACCTATCTTGGGATCAGGTACTGATCACTGTCATTCATCAACATGCCTATCAGACAAGATCCTGCAGGAAACACATCCTCTCTTCATGTGTGACACAAGTGGCCTTTCCTTCCAAACTGTTCATTCCTCTGCTGTACTGGACCTCTGCAGGGGTCAGGGGGAAGCAGGACATCCTAGAGTTGCTCTAGGACAGGGGCACAGGTGGATTCCGGGGCATGAACAGTCTCGTAAAACAAAACCTAGGGGAAAAAAATGTCCTAAAGCCCATGAGTGAGTCAATCTCATTCATTGTGACTGTGGTAAGCTGTAAATTGTTTTTGTTTAATAAGAGCTAATACCTGGCTTTTATACAGATACTTTGTTGTTGTTGTTGTTGGATTTTTATTTTTTTTTATCAGTGGGCTATAAATGTATTATAATCTTTTAATGCAGCATCGTGGAGCCATTAGTAGAAGAATTTAGTCAGCTACAAGTCATTAATCAACCATTAACAAGTAAGTGTTATGGAGATGTAGTATTAAGGTTCACTGCCAGAGGAGAATAGTGGATTTTACAGGCTGGCTGTGTCTACAAGAAGGGGAGCTAAGAGCTGAGACAGGCATGAGATAAAACATTTGGAGGAGATTAGAAAACATGAGAAATCATCTTGTTGCTCTTCAGAGAAAGCACTTCACAAGGGTTCAGCATTTACACAACAGAGTGGAAAGTTCAAACCTATTCAAGGGCAAACCCCGGAATTTTTGTCAAATATCCTCTCCTGCAGCCTAAAGTAAAAGGCTGAGGTGACAAGTTCTTCGTGCTGTCCATAAAGTGCAAGAAGATGGTGAGATATAATGTAAGATTTCATCTGTAGGAGCTTTTGTGGGTAAGCTATTCTCAGACATTTGTGCTTGTTAGGGCTTATATTTTCCAAGGGCTAAAAATGGCATTTTTTTCGTACATCTCCTGTAGCCTATAGTAAAGGGCTCATTAACCTTTTCTTTAACATTTATAGCTCTCTAGTGAAGCTTAACAACAGAGTGTCAGTAATTCTTTCTGACAGCCTATCAAAATCTTGGGCTTCCTCTATATAATGAAAATACCAGGCTTTTTGCACAGTTAAAAAATATATTAGACTGCCTTCACATCATATATGAGTTATCTGTTTGCTTCTGTCTGGTAAAAAGCTGAAACAAACTGACTTTTAATTGTAGCCTTGAAACTTAGAAATGAAAAGTATAAACCTCACGGGCCACGGGGACATCTCCTTGATGTGTCCTTGTCCTTGGTGTCATCTCAGGGGCCACCAGGCCCCATCCTTGACCTTCTTCTCCTTGATTTTGTCACCTCGTGGGCCGCGGGGGATGTGTCCTTGGCTTGACCTTGTCCTTGGTGTCACCTCATGGACCACGGGGACATCTCCTTGGCTTGACCTTGTCCTCGGTGTCACCTCATGGACCACGGGGACAGCTCCTTGGCTTGACCTTGTCCTTGGACCCCCTGGCCCGCACCACCACACCTCCACGGCTTGGAAACCCCTCCGGGGATCAGGGGGACTCCACCACTGCCCTGGGCAGCCTGGGCCAGGCCCTGACAACCCTTGCAGGGAAGAAATTGTTCCTCAGCTCCAACAAAAGCCTCCCCTGGGGCAACTTGAGTCCATTTTCTCTCATCCTGTCACTTGTTCCTTTGGAGAAGAGCCCAACCCCACCTGACTCCAACCTCCTGTCAGTGAGTTGTGGAGTATGCCCAGTGTTTCCTCTTCAATGCAATCACCCTCCATCAGTTTCTGTTACTAAATGACCTTGGGGAGGTTTTCAAAGGCACAAATAGCAACTGTGTATGTTGGAATTCCTTGAAAATCTGAGTAGATCCCTGCCTCACTGCCTCTTCAGTTCTGAGAGTTGCCCTTTTGCTGTGTTTTGGGGGAGGCAGTGTGACCATGCTGCTGCTTCCATTCATGGAAGGGCTCCTGCCCTTGCCACCAGCAGTATACACATAAAGATTTTTTTTTTCCTTTGGAATCTCTTGTTATTTATGAAAACTGTGCGGTCATTTCACATTTCTTCTGTGAAAGAAATGAGCAATATAGAAGAAAAAAGTACACCAAAAAAGAAGTGCTCTCTCCTAGTGCTTTACAAGGATAACTGAAACCCTTTGACAGCACAGGTAATAAATTCCAACTAAAACCTCTCCTGATACATTCAGCACTTAAAGAAGACAATCCTGACAACTTGTATTATTACTATAGTTTACATTTTGGAGCTCTGAAAACAAAGGTCAAGTCCTAGCAAATTCTCTTTACTGTGAGAGATTTAATTAAATCCTAGGGACAAAGGCAGACTACTAGAAACAGCTACTGAGTGTGAAAGATGTGTACATCTGCATTACCATTTTTCAGTATCAGCTTTGTAATTTGCCTTTTTTTTTTTTTTTTCTCAGTAATGACAGGAGAACAAACACTGAAAACATCAAGATAAATCTTACAGATGTTATTTGCTGTGAATCCCTTCCCTCTGGAAGAAGTGGCATATGGCTACCTGGGGTTGCATATCAAAGCTGACCTCCAGGCCCCCTCAGTACCCTTCTTACCTCCTCCCCACCCTAAACTCCCTCCAGCTCCTGGGCCTCCCTCCCCAGCTGCTCAGCCTTTTAACTTGACTGTTGTCTGTCCAATTCTCACTTCCAGTTTTGCTCTGCTCTGTCCTCTCTTGTGATCTCACCATCTTCTCTCCTCCTCTCCCATTTCCCTAACCAAGACTGGCTAATCACATTGGTACACTTTCTTGGAGGTTAAAAAGATCATGTGCAGCTCTAGGAAAAGGTCTTTTCCTGTCATAGTGATAAACTGGATTAAACTTTCACCCTGAATACATAATGGTTCTGGTGTCAAGAGGCACATGCTGGGCAAGGTACTCAAAACACATTTTTGCAGCCCTAGTAATGGGGTGGATGTGGTGCATCTTGCAGTCCTGTGCCCTGTGTTGTCAAGCTGGGAAACCTTTTGGTGTTCCCTGCGCTCCCTGTAAGGTTTATTTCCTGCTGGGAATGTCCTACCAACTAATGGCCTTTTTTTGTTATTGTTATATGGCTAATTGTGAGCTTCTGTTCCTGAAAGGTCTTGTCATTTCCTACATAGCTGTGTGGTTTCAGCTCAGAAATGAGTAGGAAAATATGATGGTCTCCTTTATTATCTGCTTATTCTACTTCATCTTTCTTAAGATCATCTAAAATTTGTCAATTTCCCATGTCACAGGTTGGCTGCATCCATGCCTGTAACATGGGGCTTCCAACAGAGATGGTGGTTTTTGTTTTATTATATAAGCAATGATACTACAGAATGGCTGAGGTTGGAAGGCACCTCCAGACCTATCTAGTCCAACCCCCTGCTCAAAGCAGGGTCAGCTAAAACAGATTGCTCAAGGTCATGTCCTATTGTGTGTTGAATATCTCCAAGGCTGGAGATTCCACCTGGGAAATCTGTGTCAGGGTTTAACCATCCCCAGAGTAAGAGGAACTGCTGGCTCCTCCTGTCCCCAGGGTCTGTGAGTCTTGGGGGAGGTGTGACCTGCCCCAGAGGCCATCTGTGCCCTCCACTGAGGTCAGGCAGCCAGGGGGGCGGTGCTGTGGCACAGGGACAGATGGGACATGGCCCCAGGGCTTTTGCTCTGAAGTTCTCCTGAGAAAAGCTTTGAGAGAGCAGTGGAGAGTTGTGGAATAAAGCAGGACCTGAAGCAGCTGCTGCATGTTGCTGCCTCTCCAAGCCCCCTGGTCACAGTGCAATGCCACACATCACTGGGACTCCCTGGTCACAGTGCAATGCCACCCATCACTGGGATTCCCTGGTCACCGTGCAATGCCACCCATCACTGGGACTCCCTGGTCACAGTGCAATGCCACCCATCACTGGGACTCCCTGGTCACAGTGCAATGCCACCCATCACTGGGATTCCCTGGCATTTTAGCCATTTATTAGTTGGCTTTTCCTCCACTAGATGCAAAACTCGTTGGTAAAAATGTAACTAGAGCCTTTACAGGATATGTGGGGATTTTCCAAGAAATTCCTCTTGAAGATACTTCAGCTAGCAATTATCAGGAGGAAAGAACACAAACTTTAGAAAAAACATGCATTTCCAACAGTAGATTAGACTGATGTATAGAAGAGTCCCCATAACATAAATATACAGTAACCTGACAAATTTATCCCTTTTTACTAGACTTGCCTTCACTGCTTAGCACAGAAAGTAAAAAATTTTCCCTGGGGAAGAGCTTGTTGATCTAATTCATAGGTATTGGAGAACTAACCGAAGTTAAAGATTTAGAATAATATGCCTGGGAAAGATGTGGGTTCCTTTTCAATGAGTATCTAAAGAAAGCTCTTCCAGAAAGGATGCAAACAGGGCAATGCTGAGCTTCCTACTTTCCAGCCCATCCCAGAAGAGATGGAACAAGAACTTTTTCTGAATTTGCATCTTGTGCCAATCCTTTCTATCTTGAAGAGGTTAAAGTTGTAGTGTGGCCCTTCCAGCCCTGAAATTAAACTTCAGATATTTCCCATCCCATTTTACATTTTGTGATGTTTTGAAAACGTAATTTCTCTTGGCTTGAAAATGGGAATACACACCCCCACGTGCTTTGGATGTGTGTAATGATGGCTTATGTTTGTAAACCAGCCTTAATCTGAATTATATCATAGAAAAGCTGTTCAATATTCAAATATTCAAATGCTATTGTTTGCTGGAGAATTTTGCAACTCTGCGATGTTTCCATTCATGGGGGGGTTTAGGCTGGAGGTTAGGAAGAAGTTCTTCACAGAAAGAGAGATTGGCCATTGGAATGTGCTGCCCAGGGAGGTGGTGGAGTCACCATCACTGGAGGTGTTTAAGAAGAGCCTGGATGAGGCACTTGGTGCCATGGCTTAGTTGATTAGATGGTGTTGGGTGATAGGTTGGACTCAATGATCTCAAAGGTCTTTTCCAACCTGGTTTATTCTGCATTCTGATTGTATGAGACAGAAACTAGAAGGTGTTGAAATGTTGGGCTTCTGTGACAGCTCCCTGGGGAGTACTTCTTCTGATAGGTAAAAACTAACCAAAAAATATCACCCTCATCCTTCCATGCCAATTAGTGGCCCTTCCGTGCCCCTGAAATTGATGGCATCTCTTACTGAACCTGTTTACAACTGTGAAAAATATCCTCACTGGCTCGAGTGCAGGTGCTCGGCAGAACGAATCCGGCCGTGAGAGGCCAAGACCAGCTTTGTGTGAACAGAGGTACCATTTATCAGGGATGAAAGGCCTTATTAAAAATGTATAGCAAAAAATAGTTAAATAATCATGACATTCATAAATCTACAGGGTTTTTTTTTCTTTCAAAATACAGTTGTAAGCAAAACCAGACTTCTTTTTCACATAAACCAAACTTATCATTTACATTGTCAAATAGCAGCAGACTGAACTAATGAAGTAAATAACTGGATGGTCAACACTCATCTCCTTTAACATGTTAACTAATTTGAACTCTTGCCAGATTTGAAATAACAGTATGGCATTTCACCATAGACTGTCCTATTCTGCCTGGGGATGCCTTCAAAACCATTCTTATAGGAGGCACTGAAGCCTACAGGTTTGAACCTCACATAATGTGACCTCAAGGAACCATGAAAACCATGATAACCTCCTGTTGAATCTATGGATTCTGTAGATTCTTTGAAGGAAATGTTTTTCCTCTTCATTGATAAACCACAATCCTAAACCACTTTCCTCACAAGGCAGTACATTACATTTGTACTACTTTTCCCCAATGGCAGAGCAGGTTATCCCTCTATTTATCATGCTCAATCCATACTACCAAGCTGTTTAGGTTTTCAGTAAAATAAATGAATGTAAATCATAGTCCCTAGAAATGGTCCTTTCCAAAAAGGTTAAAAAAACACAATTCAACCTGAGTTCTGGTTTCATGAGGTAACCAACCAAAGCCCTGATGATAATGGAGGCAGTATAAATGACATCGACTAACTGCTCAGCAGTTTCATGTTTCAGTGTCTGGGAGCATGCAATGGTGCAGTTCAATTTCTTCATGTGGCCACTAACAGCTGATCAGTCTCCATCTGACTGTGTATTTTAGAAAAGGGATTCTGTACATGCAGTGTGGAGATTAAGAGAATTTCACTGCCCACATTTATTGACATGAGCTCTTATATACACCTGTGGTTAGCAGTTTTTATTTCTTCTATGCCTACAGAGACTCTACACATATACAGACATGCCACTGAAAATGCAGACCAGTGCCACCCAGTATCGCCCAGTGCCACCCAGTATCACCCAGTGTCACCCAGTATCACCCAGTGCCACCCGCTGCCACCCTACAGCTCGAACCGCTCATCCTTCAGCACTGCAGGGAACCAGTGGCACCCAGTATTGCCCAGTATCACCCACTGCCACCCAGTATCTCCCAGTATCACCCACTGCCACCCAGTATCACCCAGTGCTGCCCGGTATCGCCCAGTGGCACCCAGTATCACCCAGTGCCACCCAGCTGAAGTAAAAAAATGCATACTGCTGGTACATTGGAGAGGCCCAAATCCTCTTGTCTATGAAAACATTGTTTTTTGGCACATTGCAGACATATTTCTTGCTTTGGAACTCAAATCTCTTTAAGTGGCTGAAATATGGGTACAATCATATCCTCCATTGTTTCACAGGCAGGACCAGTGTGAACATAAAGAATATTACAGACCTTGCACATATTTTTCAGATTTGATTCTAACATCATGTATGATAGATCTTGCAATCTTCAGGGCATATCCCCAGGCAAAAAAAGTTCATTTATGCACAAAGAACTAAAAATTAATCCATATGTTCTCAATATATTTATATGACACAGGAGTAAATAGCCTACTGTGGCATCTCGCATCCAAAAAGAGAGAACTGAGAGGTCAGATAATTTCTGTGTTGGGGGCAACAGCCACCTGTGACAATTCTCAGCTAAGCACAAAGCACAGACAAACTGAGTGCTGGGAAGAAGACAGCTTTTTCTGTGGAAGCTTTTGGTGGAAGTAACTCATTTGATGATTATTATAGGGTTTCTCTCAATATGAAAAGCCTTCTTCACTTGAAAAAGAAATCACAAGTGGTAGTGGCAGTAGGGCACTATATCACCTATGTCTCAAGGAGATGTTGCAGTTTATTTTGGTGTTGATCCATCTGGAGAAGCCCAGTTGTGGAGCAACTTTATCAGCCCCAAAGAGACAGACCTTGAAATGCAGCAATGTGGCAGCCACTAACACCTTTCTCTTGTTTTTCTTGGGTTTCTTTCTGGTTTTCAAAGCAGTTAAATATATAATCTGAAATAGGTGCCTTTTTGCACCCCATAAAAATACTGCTTTGCAAAAACTGCTTGGTTATAAAACCACAGCTAAATCCTCTGGTTTGTAAAGTGGGCAGAGTGAAGGTAAAAATTGCTTGTAGGACTTTTTAAACTCTCCTGCCTTTTGAATTTCTGGATGGTGAGGACCTACTGGGATGTCTTTCCACCATCACTGTTTTTTTTTTTGGCCGCCTTTCCTCCCTCCTTTTTTCCGCCCTGGCCCCGCTGCGTGCGACGGTGGTGGGAACTAAACCGCCCCGGAGCCGGCGACGGCTGCGGAATTTGGGTCTCGCCTCTGCTGGGCTCTCCAAAAAACCAAAAAGAAAAAAGAAGAAGAAGCAAAAAAAAAAAAAAAAGGTAAAAGGGCCTGACCCAGCCCTAATCTCCTTAAACTGTATTTTGCTTATTCTTCATTAGGGTCTCCTTGTTTAACACTTTCCATACATAGGACATACCACTGCTTACAGGAAGCACTGGCATCCTGCAGTCACTTGGCAATCCTCATCAGCCCATGAAGGTATGTAAGTCAAGCTCTTATTAACAAAGTTTTTGATGCTTCTTTGCCATAAGCAACAAAGCCTTTGTGTCTCAGAGAATACTCTCCCTTATAGATGTCATGCAAAGAGTGAGACTGCAGTAATACATTACATTTTGCTCCAGGTTTGTCTGATAAGTGGGTCAGAAGAAGAAGGTTTGAGCTGGCATGCTTCATCTTCTAAAGCTGCCAGTTAGGAAAACTAGAATCCCTTCTAAAGAAGCTAGTTGTTAGTCATGTTTGTCCAGGCTCTGTTATTGTACAAACATAGAGACCAAATTATCTGTTTTTCCTCTCAACCTTTTGATATTCTGGAATAATCCATTCTCTTTGCTTCTACAGCTCCTTCCATGCAGCTGGTTGGTTATGTGGATAGTTATGGGTTACAAAATACCTGCCCGTTGTCATCTCCAACAGCCCCTAGTGGCAGCAGCTTTTTACATCTCAGTAAATTGCCTACAGATTCGCCGGTTCTTTTAATCGCGTAAGTAGATGCTGACGTGAGACACGTGACAACCAAAACGTGAAAAACAAGTGAAAACCTGAGCAGCAGCAGCAGCAGCAGCTTTCTCACCACAGATGTCAACATCTTTGACAGGCGAGCGCTCGCCTTTGTGACACGTGGGAAGAGAAAACATCCCGGCGTGGAGAAAACAATGTCATTTGCATCCTCTGGGTGAGAACTCAAGTTTTCAGCCAAGTAATGCAGCTCATGGTATACGGAGATCACAAGCTGAAACCACCTTTCAGTTACCTGCAAACTCCACCAAGGAACCAACTGAAATGCCTGCTCTGCAGACATGCCCAAGGGCAGCAGGGAGCTTGGTATTGCTTGTGAAACAATGAGGACATATCTAAGTGAGAAAGAATGATGTGAAAAGGAAGTACAGCTGGTAGCAGCCCGGGGGTTCCGGCGGCAACTGCGGCCCCGAGGGAGGGGGGGGCGTCCCCAGGAACTCGAGGCCACCCCACTGCCCTGGAGGTGCACCCACGACACCCCCTGGCCACCTCATGGTCCCAGGGGGTCCCTACAGCCCCAGGGGGTTCCCCAGGGACTCATGGCCACCCCACAGCCCCAGGGGGTCCCCACAGCACCCACGGCCCCACGGGGCTCCCCCACGACCCACGGCCACTCCACAGCCCTGGCGGCGCTGAAAGCAGTTCCAATCCTCCCTAGCTTCCCTTGGAAGGTGATTCTGAGGTGGTTTGTGTTTCTCCTGCAGTGTGCAAACTCTTGGAATTGATCAGTGTGGTTTATAGGTGCTGAACTTTGTCACTTGATATTGGTGTAAAGCCACAGTGTAAAATCTTGTGAGAAGAAGTCTTTCAGAGTAGAGATAAGTAAAAGGACTTGGAGCTTTTTTCTGCTTATTGTCAAAGTTACAGGACATTGCTTTCTGTTTCGAACGCGGCCCCGGGCGCGCTGCTGCAGTCCATCTGTTCTTCTGGTCAGGGCCAGTCACCTCCATCAGAAAGACAAGCAGAGCTCTAGTGTCTGTTCAGGTTACTGCTTCTAAGGCAGATGGGGCAGGGACCAGCCTGTCCTCTGTGGGTCCTGCAGCTGGGAAATTCTACAGTGGCAGTCTTGGAGGCAGGGCTTAACTCCCTTGAGGATGGTAGCCCATCAATAACTCTTGGCATTTCCAAACTACAAATATAGGGCATCAGAGTATGAAAAGGAGTGTTTGTCTCCTACTCAATTTATGACACTTTGTGCAGGCAAACTGAAATTTCTGTACTGTATCAGTGTGCCACTGTCAGCCACAGGAGAATTTAATAAAATACAGCATCAAGGAAACAGAATCAACAAAAATTCAGGCAGAAAAAGAATTAGAGAAGCAGAAATTAGAAAAAACAAACAAACAAAAAAACTTATTGCAAAATGTTTTTACATATTAAACTGGGTTAAGGAGTAATTTAGTGATTAACACGTGCCTCCAATGCTTGTCTTTCCCTCTTTAAGGAGCACTGATTTAAATGCTGTTTAATGTGTTTGCCATCATTTAAACAAGTAATTAGAGCACGTGGTACAATCAGTGGCCAAGCAATTGACTCTGTATTAGTAATCTTGGGGGAAAAGGGGAATGAGGACGAGGTACTTGTATTACTGTCTGTACTCATTTGGATTTGGGAAAATTAGCATCTGTTCAACCTATACAACACACAAGCTGAGAATCTGGCCCACTGTGATAGGAAATTAATTTTTTTTTTTTTTCTCAGCAGAGGCTTTTACCCACAGGCCTTTCAAAAACTTATTTGGTTATTTTAATGGATGTGACATGTCTTTCTCCAAACAGTATTGACAAGAAAAATACTGGTTTTCCTGTGATCAGTGGAACTAGTGCAACCTGACTGCTCATAGATTTGTGCTCACATACCTGTACCTCCACTGTAATAACCTCAGTTGCTCTCTCTAATTATTTTTAATAAGATTTCCATTCATTCCAGACACTCTTGTTAAAAGCTCCAAATTTTAGAAGAAAAGTATTTTGGAAATACACCATTGGAAATAGTTGTGCAGGACTAAACAATAGACTTGGAAATAGACTTGGAAATAGTTGTGCAGGACTAAACAATTGGAGCAGCTATGATAAAGTATGGAATGCTAAGTGTTCTCCACAAGTACATCAATCTGCTCCTCCTGCAGATGCTGAGAGCGTAGGCCCCGCAGAGAGGCCGGCGTGAGTGGGCCCCGCAGCCGCCTCCCGTCCGTCTGTCCGGCCCCCTGCCCGCCTGTCTGTCTGTCCGCCCACCCGCCCACCCACCCGTGTGTCTGTCCCCGTGTCCGTCTGTCCGTCCGCCTGCTGCGCCGTCAAGCCGTGCACCTCTCTATTTGTTTGTCTGTCCGTCCGTCCACACGCCCCGCACCCCCCCCCCCCCCCCCCGCCAGGGGGGGGCCCCACGGCCCAGGCCCCCGGGGCTTCCTATGTGCCACGTTGGTGTCCCTTGGCATGCCGGGAGTTGTAGTCCTGCGGCACGGGGCTTCCTGTGCGCCATGTTGGTGTCCCTCGGTATGCCGGGAGATGTAGTCCCGGGGTACGGGGCTTCCTGTGCGCCATGATGATGTCCCTCGGCATGCTTGGAGGTGTAGTCCCGGGACACGGGGCTTCCTCTGTGCCATGTTGGTGTCCCTCGGTATGCCGGGGGCTGTAGTCCCGGGGCACGGGGATAGCATTTTAGTAGTATTATATATGTGTGTGCATATATAGAAGATATGTTGTTTTTTCCTCCTAGCTGCTGGTTTGAAGTTCCCACGTTTCCTTGGAAAAGGCACAGGGAGTGCCTGCACATGCACACAACAAAATTTGCTTGGCTCAGATGAGCCAAGGATTGGTGAGTATGGAAGGAGAGAAACATTTGCACAGCCTGTTTGGCTGAGCATGACTTGATTTCTCTGAGTTGCAAGTCAAGTAATAGATCATTTATCCAGATGTGAGTAAGGTTTAATGCTAGAAGGAATTCTTAGTATGAGGCACTGAGATCTTTCTTACAAATGTAATCACAAACATCTTAAGTTTTGTTTCTTGCATTAATATGTAGTTCCTGCTGCAGTGGATTTGTGTATATCACAATGCTATTAAAATCCACTTTGGTAAATTACAAGGAAGCTCCTTAATTTTGCTTTCTTTTTTGTTATATGTGAGCAAATAAGTTGCTGCTTAGATTGCTAAAGGGGGTATTAACAAAAAGCATCTTTTTCTTACAGTGGGACAGCCAGGTTAATAACCAGGGAATAGTTCATTTCTCTGTAAGGATTTATGGTGGATCAATATGGACCCAATTAGATAAATCCTCAAATATTTCACTTCCTTTAGGGCTATTTTTTTTTTTTTAATTGTATATTACACGTCTTTAAGGTCTGTGGTTTACCAAAGATTCTTCATCCATGACAAATCGGAACTTGCATGTCTTTGTGGTCCAGACGCGCCGGCGGGGGGGGGGTGGCCGTGGGGGGGTTGGTGACGGCGGCGGGGGACGGGTTGGCGGGGGTGGCCTCGGGAGCGTTGGCCGGCCCCGCCCCGCGCCGGGGCCTCACGGTGATGGTGTTTCCGCTCCGGCGCTGCAGAGCCGGGTGGGTCGGGGGTCCCGCTTCCCGACGTCTCATGGCCGACGGTGGCCCGACCGGGGCCACCGAGGTCCCCACCCCGCGAGCCTCCCCGGAACCGCCTTCGACGCGTTAGGAAAAAGCAGTTCTTGTGTAAAGAAAATGTAAGATGACAATAGCATTTATAAACCAGCAATGCAATAGTCTTGTTCCATGTTATTGGGAATTATTGGAATACCAAATATTATTTTGGTGTATCTTAATTTTAAAAAGTCTTCATTTTTAAGGTGTAATTGGGCAAATACTGCTTCTGTAAGCTATATCACAGGTGTAGTATAATAGATATGGGTGCATTTTAGAAGTAACTTTGACTTTCAAAGTGTCTAAGGTGGTGTGTTCTGCATTCCAATATCTGCTCTTTAATTGGATTAGCTTGTGGCTTGAGTGGAACATGAAAGTGAATTCTCTCTTCTGTGCTTTATGGGGGACACAGAAAGCTTTTTGTGAGTCATAGAGCCAGGCTTCTCGTGTCTGTTCCCAGGTAGTCACCTGACAATTAGACAACTCATTCTATTTCCAGTTGTCAAAAGTTAAAGCAAAGCTAGTAGAGCAAGAACAGAGCTCTTGGGCAGATTCAGCGAAGCGCTCGTGTGCTGTGGGCTTGGTTTGCTACCTGGGCCCCTGTTTGTGTTCAGTAAGGCAAGAGCCCCAGCAGACACCAGGACAAGACAGGTTCCAGAGAATTAGAGCCTTCTTGTGGCAGGGGTGTCCTGGCAGTTGTCCTTTTGTCCCCTAAACCCCCCCCCCCATTCCCCACTCCCTTTGGGAGCAGTCTCCTGTTCCTCTTTTCCTCACAAGGACTTAATAGGGTAAAAAAGTTCATCACACTGGCAGCTGGACTCTGCAAGGCTGAAGATCTCAGTCAGCTCCCACTGACAGCCATTGTCAGGCTTTGCCATACCTGAAGCAAGCTGTCTACCCACCTCAGAATGTAGTTGCATAATATAGTTGAAGCAATTCAACTTTTGTTTTCAGTACAAGACAGGGAGAAGACTTATCTCCACCCTATTCCTCCTCATTTCCCACCCTCCTGGAGGAACTTCAAGTTCCTAGGGATGGTTTGTTGCCAAATTGAGGAAGGTTTGAAATTCAGTTTCTACAGTTTAGAACATTAAAAAAAAATAAAAAAATCCTCATTCTAACTGGATCACATCACTAAAAACAGCACAATGCTGAAAAATCTCTACTAGACTTATTCCATGCATCAGATTCCTGGGAATTAGCCAAAGTTATCATGGGATACTTATCATCTCCAAAGGGCACCTCCTTTCACATGATACATCATCCACATATGACCATGATACTGCTGTAAGAAATGTTCCATTAATAGCGCTCCGTGCCACCAAGTTTTCTCCCCAAAGCCAGTGGCTGTGAGCAGGGCCCAGCTCTGTGAGGTACAGCTGTGGCCTTGGTCATCTTCACAAAGTATCTCAAAGCATGCAGACATGGAGCTGCGAGGCCCTGGGTAGGCTGTAGCCATGCAAGGTACAGAGAAGGACAAAGAAGTGAGCTTATCGAGTTAGTCATTGCAGACAAAGGGCTCTGGAAAGAAAGACCACCATAGAAAGTGTAAAACCCTGAGGATACACCAAGTCTCATCCATTAGATTGCTAATTATAATGTAAATACATAAAATCATACTTTTGCCTCAAAAAACCCTCCATCTGGAGTTTTAATGCTATTCATAAAATTAAACAAATGTGACCAAGAATCCTCACAGGAAAATCTTTGTTTCTTTATGTCTAGAAATCTGAGTAGAGACCTGTACAGCAGCATCAACTATTTCCCTCTTCTGAAAATTAATTCAGACCTTGCTAGAATAAAAGTGAAAAGATCAGGAGAAAAACTAGCTCTGTTTTCCCCAGATTAAAACAATATATAAACACTAATTTTAAAATGGGGTTTTTCAAATTTACCTGGACAAAAGCAAATAACTGGCACTTCAGGTTAGAAAACTAGCAAGAAAAAAAAAAATAATTCCCAGACCTGTGACTAACTGAATGAAGTACCATCTCTTCTACCTTCAAGTGTTTGTTTTATTCTTCCTTGTGAAACACAAGGTCAAACTAAAGTGTCATTTCAAGGCTAAGTGCACAGATTAAACAGAGCAGAATCTTGCAGAAGAATGCATAAGACAAATATAATATCAATTGGTGATAATAAATTGATTAAAAGAAAACTCCAGAAAACTCCAGTCCGAGTTTAGGTAAATGTTGACAAAGGATCCATTATTTTAGCTGTATTTGAAATGAGAAGAGTTGTATGGGGGGTGGAATAGTTTCATTTAAATACACTGAATCAACATGAAAGAAAAAAAAGTCACATCGGTAAGAGATAATCCCACCGGGGCTGGGGGGGGGGGTCCCGGGGGCGGGGGGGGGGGGGGGGGGGCTGCTGGCCCTGCCCCCCCCGGCCCCTTCGGTGGACGGCGGGGACGAGGAGCTGCTGCTGGCAGAGCCTTTGCCCCCTCCCCTGGAATTCGCCAACAGCTTCGAGGGGCCCGAGGGACCCCCGCTGGGCGACTCCGCGGCTTCCAGCTTGACCTCCTACGACAGCGAGGTGGCCACCTTGACCCAGGCGACCCCCGAGGGCCGGGAAAAATCCACGTCTCTGTTGGACCTCAGCCAGATCCTGATTATGAGCTGTGGGGCCGTGTGTCCCCAGGGACGTGGTGGCAAGTAGAGCTTGGATGGCAGCAGGAGCTGTGAACAGCCCGGTCCTTGCACCAGCATCCAGCCTGGGCTGCAGTGCCCAGTGCTTCCAGGGTTTCCCTGGATGAGACCCGAGGGGTTTCCTCCTTCCTCCAGAAGACACGTGACAGATGCTCAGCACCTTATCCAAGTGATAACCTTGTTGCTTGATAATATCACAACAGACATAGTCCTGACCACAGCTTTAGTTCAGTGGATTGATACTTTCTAGTAGTCACAGAAGAGTTGAGGTTAGGGGAGGTCATCCAGTCCATACCACCTAGACTCAGTTTCCCAGGACCATGTCCAGATGGCTTTTGATTACCTTCAAAGATGAAGACTCCACAACCCCCCTGGAAGGACAGAACCTTCTCTTCTCCAGGATGAACCCCAACTCGCTCAGCCAGGGGCTTGATTAGGGAATAGCACTACTGAGCAAGTCTTAAACAGCAGTACAGATTTTTTAATGTACAGAGCTTTCTATCTTCACCCCCAAAATTAAAAAAAAATAAAATTAAAAATCCCAAACCAATTTCCTGCCCAAAAGCTAAGGGAAATGGAAGCTGGTATTTAAGATTCCTCTTCCTCTGTTGTTGAGGTTTCAACCAGCAATGCTCACCCATAACTGAGGCTGGCTTTTTAAACAACTTTACCCATAAGGACGCTGGCTAATGGCCATGGCAGCCAAAGCTCTGGAAGAGGTAGGAAGGATCTCTTTTCCTCATGTCTGGCAGGCTGCTTTTGGTTTTGAAATGAGACATTTCAGAAGGAAACCACATTGCTCTTGAATTGCTCAAGAGAAGGCAGTGCAGGGAACCTTTGGGGGGTCCTAATCACTAATTTCACCTGCCAGAAAGATGTCTGAATTACTTAACTCATGCTTTAATAACAAGGATGGCACCCCAAGATTCTCCCTTCCAGGCTTTGTTTTCCACATCCTAAAGTGCAGGTTTTGTGCTGATACCACAGAAATAGTTGGAGAAACCTTCATCTTCTCCAGAACCTGCTGCAGGAGATTAATTCTCTGCCCCTTTCTCTCCCATTTCTCAGTTTTTTCTGTGAAAGGCAGTGCAGCCTTGCAGCCATGCTGATGCTGCACAGCCTCCCCTCTTGGGTGTTTTATAGGAGAAAGATCCTACTGCTTTTTCTGGATTTATTCTTGGCTTCCTGTGCGCCATGTTTGTGCCCACGGAATGCCGGGAGCTGTAGTCCCGGGGCACGGGGCTTCCTTGGCGCCATGTTGGTGACCCTCTGCATACCGGGAGCTGTAGTCCCGGGACACGGGGCTTCCTGTGCGCCGTGTTGGTGTCCCTCGGCATGCCGGGAGCTGTACTCCCGGGACACGAGGCTTCCTGTGCGCCATGTTGGAGTCCCTCGACATTCTGGGACCGGTAATCCCTGGGTACGGGTCTTGCTTTGGAATTAGTTGTACAGCAGTATATTCCCATCTGACATCCCAACTTATAATTTAATTTTGTCAGAAGGAGCGCTGGGTAATTTTGGTTACAATAAATCCACATTTTGGGTAGCTACTGAGGTGTGTTTTATGGGTGCCTCCATGACACCATTGGTACAGCAGTAACTCAGCTTCACATTATAAGGAAGGAAAGATTAAGTATAACAGTACTAATTTCTCTGAACATGCAAAAGGTAGTGTTCATACAATTCCTCTACTTGTAGGTTAGAACTATAAGCATAAAGTAAGAGATGTTGGATGTGGTGATACATGGTTTCTATATAGCACATAGGAAGTCGTTTATTCCTAGACACCCTTAGGCTGCTTCAGAAACACAAGGATTGGGTGATCCAGTAGATTGTCAACAGTTCATGGGGCCTTTGTATGTTGATGGGCACCAACCTAGATGCTTCAGAGATGATACAGATCTGACAGCCTATCTCAGAAGAATAAAAATTTTAGTGGTCTTGGGTGGTCTTGGGTGGCCCAAGGTGGTCTAGGTTGGCTTCAGGGTGGTCTTGGGTGGCCGAAGGTGGTCCAAGTTGGCTTCAGGGTGGTCTTGGGTGTCCCAAGTTGGTCCAAGTTGGCTTCAGGGTGGTCTTGGGTGGTCTTGGGTGGCCCAAGGTGGTCTAAGTTGGCTTCAGGGTGGTCTTGGGTGGCCGAAGTTGGTCCAAGTTGGCTTCAGGGTGGTCTTGGGTGTCCCAAGTTGGTCCGGGGCGGGAAGGAGGCCGAAGCAGAGGGATGGCGCTGCCGCAGGGTACAGCGGGCGAGGGAGCCTGGGTGCCGCCCGGATTGGGGGCGGCCAGGCAAGGGGGCCGAGGGGCGGCAGGGATAGCAAAACAACTCTTGGTCTTAGAGCACAGACTGGTTTGTTCACCCTCACATTCCGCCGGCTCCTCGGATTAAAATAACAGCAATAATAGTAATTACAACACCTGCTCCGCCGCCAAAGCAGACCTGCGTTATCGGGCGGCGCCGGGGGGTGGGGGGGGGGGGGGGGGGGGGGGGGGGGGAACTTGGAGAGTCAGGTTCACGGTCGGACATGACGAGCCCAAGGGGCTTTTCCAACCTGGATGGATCTGTGGTTCTCTGGTTGGTTCTCTGGTTGATTCTCTGGTTGGTTCTCTGGTTCTCTGATTGATTCTCTGGTTGAGATTGGTTGAAAACACCTTGTACTTCACCAAAAAAAAAACCAACCCCAAAATAATAAAGTTACGGAGGTGATCAAAGACAGAAGCTGGAGAAGAGGAGAACTTACTTTCCTAAAACTACATAATGTGTAAAGCTGGCAGTGCAAATAGAAGGCTCTTTTCTAGCAACTGGCTGTCAAACACATCTACTGTGCAGAAATATAAACATCAGCTATGCATCCAGCTTTGAGCTAAAATTGAAAACTGTTGAGAAGGTAACTGATTGAAATAAAGAGAACTGAAAAATTACATTGTAACTACTTACACATTGACTATCTTTAGCAAGGGGATAGGTTTGAGGGATAGGGCTGTTTCCTGTCCATTTGTTTTTATTTTGGAGTTCTGATCCGCTGATAAGAGGGTTGTGTTCATAATTGTGAATTGTGATTTTAGAATTTAAGTGTGTGTGTGTCCTCTCAGGGAGCGTTGTCGGTGACCTTGGTGAAATCTAAGTTCTTGCCCTTTCTGAGACGTTTAGGCCTCCTTTGTGAATTTAGTAATAATGAAAAAGATAAATCTTTCAGGGGAATCGCAGCTTTCCCAGCCTCTCCTTAGGCTGCTTTCCCAGTCCCTTGGGGTGTTTCTTTGTGGAAGACACAGGGATAGAGGAAGCACCAGCTTCCTCTCTTTGGGCCTCTACAGGACAGACAAGCCATCAATATTTAAGTGACTGTGAAACGGCAAAGCCCAGCAGCCACTGGGCACAAATTCAATTGGCCTGAACAGTTCAAACAGAAATGTGACAAATGTGTTTTCTCACTACTCAACTCTCAGCCCTGCCAG
>WUAM01005147.1:0-44678 GCA_024336885.1 Actenoides hombroni
GCAAAGAGAATTTGTAGCGGAAAGTGAGAGCATTTTAATGCTGATCTCTCCTCTGCAGCAGCCAAATTCACAAAGAAGAGGGAGGATGAGCCCAGGAATCCTTAATATTCCTGATAGCCCCAGGTGGAAGCTGCTCCCCAGTTCCCCCAGCCAAACCCCATCACTTGGCCAAACAGGGAAGATACTTTGTGGGCACAGCAGAGCTTCTTCCACTTGATTCAGTCACTGTATAGTTAGTTTAGCTGCTCTGGCGAAGCATCAGACTTTTAAGTCTAGGTTTTCACTTTGTGTACAAAATAATTGTGTGTGTTTGCATCTGTTTATCTGTATCAAGAGAGTTCTTCCTCCTAAACTATTACTTCTTACCACAGAATTCCTGTTTCACAGTGCTGGTAAAAATAGCTTCCATGGCTGAGTGTTCTCCCGGTTGCTAAATTTATGTCCTACTTAATAGGTCTATGCACCTCCCATGTGTTTCTGGCAAGTGGTTTTGACAGTGTGTCCCAGGGAGCAGCAATTTCCCTTTGTCTGTGCTGTACTACAACGTCTAGCTCACTCTGTGTATTTTTTCCACTGAGACACAGTGGAAGGGACTGGGAGGGTCTGGCTTTGTTGAGTCCTGCTCATTAGCCCTGCCTTTCCAGGGAGTGGCATCCTTGTCCAGATGGTAACTGCCTCTAACACCCTGCAACTCCTTCCAAAGCCGTTCGCCTCTCTGACCAGCAGGTCTTGTTGACATTGACTGTCACTTTTGCTAATGCACTACATGAAGGCATGCATAAAATATGCAATAAATCTGTACTCTGTGCATCTTTTATCAAGGGTTTAGATGAAAACCAAAACCAGCTTTTTATAAAATGGGTATGTACTTGGATGCACTGCTATCTGTTAATTTTTACGAAATTCTATTAGACATTTTTCATATTTTTCCTTTTATCATAGTTTTTGCCCATACCTGTCAATACTGCTCTTCTTCCATAGTACTCAAATGCAAATACCTGTCCTGGTTGAAGAGTCTTTCAAAAGGGGAAAAATGTGCTTTGGGTTTGTTTTTTTAAAACTACTTGAGTGTTTTTTTAAACCACTTTGAGTGGTTGTTGTACCTAATAATAATATTTTGATGGCTTAAATTCTGGTGCCTGCCTGGTATTTTCAGCTAGTCAGTCCAGTGCAGTGTTCCATTCAGTGCTGTCTGTAGATACACCAGTTGCTTGTTAGCAATTCCTGTTTATTTCTGTTGAGTGCTGGACCTTGGATGAGACTGTGGAAATTATTAGTTGAGCTGTTACTTGATGACTAAAAACATATCTGCTGCCCATCCAATGTGTGAAGCTGTAGGAAAAACTCTGCTGTATCATACAGGAATGTTTCATCACTAGGAAACCACTTCTGGCTTGAATAAAAGACATCAGGAAAGGCTCCATGAGATTTAATAACACATTAAAAGATGAGTAAATGGGATTTCAATTCTTAAACACAAACTCCTTCCAGTGCACAGGTGACCCTGCTAGTGCCGGGCTCTTCGACGATGTGTCGGAAGAGGAGGGTGACGAGGGGGGCGAAGCCGGTGAAGCCGGAGCTCTGGGTGAGGCCGAG
The DNA here is from genome assembly GCA_024336885.1 of Actenoides hombroni. Classification (NCBI taxonomy): domain Eukaryota; kingdom Metazoa; phylum Chordata; class Aves; order Coraciiformes; family Alcedinidae; genus Actenoides; species Actenoides hombroni. The sequence continues at coordinate 1,597 of WUAM01005147.1, forward strand.
GATGGTGCGGGTGCTGCGCAGGCGGGCGAAGAGCAGGGCGTGCTGGTGCCGCCGCGTCAGGCGCAGGCAGAGCCGCAAGGTCGCGTGCAGCGCGTCCGGCTCCACCGGCACCCCCAGCATGCTCACGCCAGCGCGCAGCACGCTCGGCCCCGCTTGCTCCCCCCGGCCAAACCCCTTCAGGGATCATGGGGCCTCCACCCCTGCCCTGGGCAGCCTGGGACAGGCCTGGACAACCCTCAGGGGAAACAAATTGGTCCTCAAGTCCAATCTAAACCTCCCCTGGGGCAGCTTGAGGCTGTTTCCTCTTATCCTGTTGCTTGCTCCCTGGGAGAAGTACCCAACCCCACCTGGCTCCAACCTCCTGTCCCATTTTGCTGTCTTATTTCTGTCAGCGATACCTTTCAGGAGCCACAGATGCTGTTCCATGTCCTTTCCCTGTGTTTGCAAGAGGCCTGGAGCTGTGTTAGGAATAACTAAGGCTTTGCTTAGCTATTCACACTCCTTGCAAAGGGAACATGAACTGATGGGAATCCTTCAGCAACAACAAAAAAATCCTTCTATATCCAGAGTCCTTTCTTCTAGGATGCTTTCTACACCCACTCAGGACAGACATGATGCCAGCTGCTCCCAAGTCCTAGCCTGAGGTTTATTCCCCTTTTTACATTAAAATAAATTAGAGGTATGTCCTGGTGGTCTCTCAGGATACCTCAGAACCTTAAGTTTTGGGGTTTTTTTTCATTGATATTTGCTCCTAAAAAAAATAAGGTGACTGTGAAGAAAAGTGTGGAAAAGTATTTCTGGAAGTGCAGGAATCTAGATTCTTGTAAAAAAGGTGGTCTTCTCTTTGACAAAACTTTTTGCCTAACTATATAATTGAAGGAGCCTCTTAATTCATGGTACATTTTGATTGCAACACCAGGCGTTTCAGGCTGAACAAGGTAATAACCCTCTCCCCTCAGCCTCTCCTCAGATAACAGCTGCTCCAGCCCTTTCAGCATCTTGGTAACCCTTGAGAATTGATGGAAGCTCAAGAAGGAACCATAAACCAAGACAAACCTTGGAAAATCTTAAATCCCAAGTTCATAAAATAATGACATTAAAAGCTGCTGCTCTCATTGTGCTGTCTTGTCTTTGCTTTTCCTGTAAATGACTTTAATAATGAAGTGCATGTTCTAATTCCTCAAACAAATTCCTCTTCAAGGTGTTCTCATCTTATTCATGTCAAGGATTTCTTCCATTTTACTTTTCCTATTTTGATTATATTGGTTGAAGAAGGGTTTGGGTTTTTTAATTTGTTCTGAAGGATAAGAAGTCATATTCTCACATTTTCTGAGGAGATCTTTTATAGTTAAAAACAGATAAATAGTAGATGCTGTAAAATTTGATGTGAAATGTCTTGCTTGACTTATTAAGATTTAAAAAGAACCACAGCAGAAGAGCCTGAAACTTCCGTTTAGGGAACAACCCCTGAGGCCAAAAGCCGCCGCACGACCCTTCCCGCGCCCCCCCCCCCGCCACATTGTCGCCTCCGGGCCAGCCCCGACGGGGCCCCGCAGCTCTCCGGGTGCCGCTGCCAGGGGGGCTGCCCCGAAACCAGAGAGGAAAATCAGCGTCCCGGTCAGGAGCGAGCGAACGAGGGAGGGAGGCAGGGAAACTCTGCGGAGGGGAGAAGCGGGTGAAGCAGCAATTACCATTAAGGCACTGTAAAGATGTATTTTAATTTACATACTGGTTTTCCAATGGGAAAACTGCCTATTTTGTTTCAGAGTCACATAACAATGTTAAAGCACCTTCATCCCTGACATTAACACTTGCAGCCGACAAGCAGAGTCTTAAAGCTCACCAGTAAGTCACTCCAGCTTAAATGTGGTGTTTGTCCATGAGCATAGGCTCTATGGCAGATAAAGCAACTGTAATATGGGCTTACAGAGTTTGGTCCTGACTTGCTGCTGATGACTGTACCGGGGCTTGCCCACGCCGGTGCCATTTCAGGTCTTTCAGCAGCTCGCTGTGTGTTTCTTAATTAACTCACGAGAAACACCGTGTGCTTTTTAAAGGAGCTCGGTCCAGCAACAGCCAAGAGGTAACTGGGTAAATGGACTTTATCTTGACTTCCTTAATGGAGACAAGGGCTTCCGTGATGAAACATGTTGACTGTCAGCCGGCTTCGAGGGAAAGTGGGGTGGATTTGGGGTGATGGAGGAAGGACGGTCAAGGGCGTTGGCCATCAGGTCAACCCCGGGTTGGTGTGCGGTGGTACTGGTGGGATACTGGGAGGGTCTGTGGGGTACTGGTGGGATACTGGGAAGGTCTGGGGTGATACTGGGAGCATCTGGGGAGGTCTTTGGGGTGGAAAAAGGGGATTTGGGGTGATGGAGGAAGGACGGTCAAGGGCGTTGGCCATCAGGTCAACCCCGGGTTGGTGTGCGGTGGTACACAGGAGGTGCTGTCACACTCCTTGGAACTGGAACATTCAATTTCATCTATTCTTTTTCTATTCTATTCTATTCTATTCTATTCTATTCTATTCTATTCTATTCTATTCTATTCCAGATTCTGTTCCATATTCTATTACATGCCATTCCACTCTACCCTACTCCATTCTACTCTACTCTACTCTACTCTAATTCCATTCCACCTTACCCTATTCTATTCTATTCTAATTCTATTCCATTCCATTCCAGATTCCCAGGCTACCCTACCATGAATTTGTCCCAACATCTATACCTGCACTACAACCCGAAGGGCATCTCAGGTTCACCTTTCACACTGTGGCATGGGTGGGTAGGAGGCTCAGTATTGTTGCAAGAAGCAGCAGAATGAGATAAGAAGTGGCTTCCAAACACCATATTCTCCACAAACTAGCCCATCCTTACATCCATTCAGTCATTTCCAGGCATCTGAAGACAACACAGGCTACTGGGAAGTACAGGGCAGCTCTATCCTAAGAGACTTGCCTTCATTGCCCTCTGGTGAGAGGACTATATATAACAGGGCTTATCAACATTTTCTTTTTTTCTGAGGGAGACCAAATGGGACCTGCCTAGGTTGCAAGTGGCAACCAAACCAAGGAAGGGCAAACTTACACTTAATCTTGTTGCACATAACGTAAATTAAGTGTACAGAGCAGAAGGGAACATTTAATACAGCTCAACTCCAGATACCATTCACTTTATCCTGGGCTTTTAATGAACTGCAAGCACTGGCATGCAAAAACTGAGTTATTCTAAACACAAAATACTCCGCAATATTTATTTTTCATTCTTTTCCTTTTGTTCTTTAAGTAGTTAAGAAAGATTGAAGACAAGCATTGTTTTTCATAGATTTTTAGCAATATAAACATTTTCATGTCAAGTTTTAATGTTGGCTATTAAGCCATAAAAGCAGATTAATATTATTTTTACCTTATGTAAATTAGATAATTTAACTTTTTTTCAATAGTAGGAGCAGACCATCATGAAACTTGAGTGCATCTCTGTTGGTACAGCACTTAAAGATAATAAGAAGGTGACTAAACCCCTTAAAATGCTCAATTGAAGTAGAGAAATTCCATGTCAGCCTGTAAATGGAAAAGTAAATCAGAAAGGCCCATAAATTTCAATGTCAAAATGTTTGCCATTAATATTCTCTCTTTGGACACTATTTCCTCTATATATACTCAAGTACCACATCACATCTGAAACTTCTACTTAAACCGGGAGACAAACCCAGCTCTTTAGGCTACCAAAAGCGCCCAGTCCCAACCATCAGCGGTGCTTGCAGGAAAACCTGGAGACACCCAAGGTCTGCCAGCTCTCTGGTCAGGTGCTAGAACCAGTTCTCGGGGCGGGGAAAAAAAATACACTACAGAAGAAAGGACCCAAGAGAAACCCAAACTACAACATAGTTCTTTATGCCAAAGAAATGCATTTAAATTTTTTTCCCCATGTTATAAAAATCTTCCTATAACTTGGCTCCAGGTGTGACTGGAGATACCTGTGGTGTGAAGGGCATCTTGGTCAGCACGCTCTGGGTCTCAGTGGTCTCACCACTGGTTGCTGCTGCTGTTCTTGGCTGCAGGATGGTCCTGGCCACGTGCTGGGGGAGATGCAGGTGATGGGGAGGAGGAGGAGGGTTATGTGATGAAGAAGTGGCAGAGCTGCTGGTGGGATGTCTCCAGACGGTGAGACTGGACTGAGCCCAGAGGTTTTACCCAAGGAGCAATATTTTATCATCTTAGTTTTTTTCACTGCTCACTCTATGGATTCCTTCTCTTCCCAGTATTTGTACTTTTCAGTGCTTGCACTGGCATCTGATCTCCTGCATTACAGCTGTTGGTCTGGATGACCCAGCATATTTTTTTTCAAGCACTGCCCTAATGTGTGTTTGCAGAGGCTTTTGCAAGTACGGGAGTACTTCTGGGCTCTGAGCTCAGCAAGGCTTACGGGACCTTTGGCCAAGGGCAGGCTGTGATACTGTTACAGACATATACTATTTTTGCCTTAATGTCAACCTTATATACTTTTATTTTTTTTTTAAATCAGTGATACAGTTCACTGTCTCTGGTCAGTCAGGTCAGTAATAGTCAAATACCAACCATATTGTACACTAACTATATAGTATGTATATATATATAATATACATATATAATATACACTGTACGGTATATATATATTGTACACTATAAAGTACACTATAAAGAAGGAATCTGTTCAAAAGTTTTTAAACCCATATCCTATTTTTCATGAATGATATAAATTTGTTTTATGTATATGTGTATATCTACTTCAAATATGTATATGTGGTTTCATGGTGATTTAATTTTTCTGTTCAAGTTTCACATAACCTTTCAGAAGTGTCTAATTTAAAGAGTACTTAAACTAAAGGGAGAGTACTTAAATTGAAGGGAGATTTCACAAAACTCCTCTAAAATATGATGCCCAAAAATTGGATCTGTCATGATGTATAAATTTTGACTTTTTGGGGGATCTTTTTTTTGGGGGGGATCTTTCTGATTTTTTGGGGAGATCTTTCTGGGTTTTTTTGGGATCTTTCATCTTTTTTGGAGAGCTTTTTGCTTTTTTTTGGGATCTTTCATCTTTTTGGGGATCTTTCTGATTTTTTGGGGGGATCTTTCATCTTTTTTGGGGATCTTTGTTTTTTTTGGGATCTTTCATATTTTGGGGGGATCTTTTTTTTTAATCTTTCTTTTTTTATCTTTCTTTTTTTTATATATGCATCTCTTGCATTTCTTGAGAACTGGAATCTCATCTAGTTTCTTCATTATTCTACAATTTTATCTTATTCCACTATGAAACACTTCATTCCTTTCCCTCCTTTACCTTCTTTTCTGTATGTCTTCTTTCTCGCTCTTCATGTCTTGTTTTTTCCTCCTCTAGAAAAGAATATGTATAAATTAATGAACTCATTTTATGATACTGAAACTCTGTACATAGTTAACTCCAGCAAGTAAAAAAGAATCAAGGAGGAAAGAGGTTTGCCTTGCTAAGGAGCAGGTTGTGCAGCTTGAGTTTGTCTGATGGAGTCCACCTGCATATGGCTGGAGCTAACCAAGTGGTTGACCACTTCCACACTTCATGGAGGTATAGAGCAGAGATTTATCTTCGGAGAAACCTTTTTGTGCATGGGAAGAAAGACTTAACTAGTGGACAGTGTAATTAAATAGTGGGCAATTGTCATCTTTATTTCCTGTATCCTGCCCTGGGGGGGAAAAAGCAAAAAGTCAAAACCCATTTTGTGCTCCTAGTCCTGTGCAGGGCTTTATTACTTTTGATTTCTGCGAGACTAACCGGGCATGTGTGCACTTCATTAACTTCCCTCTGAGGCAGCGCCGGTGATTCAGTTGTGAGATGTGGTTGTTATCCATCGCTATTTCAGTGAGCTACCTTCCATCTTGTCTGAGACTGTATTTCCAGAAAAGGTGAAAGCTGCTTCTAGCAGCACTGTGAGCACCTTTTGAGTTTCTGGAAAGGCCGGTTTGCCAAAGGGACACTGCGGCACTGAGGAGGGACCATCCAGCTGGGTTTGAGCCTCAGCTACTCTACCTGGCTTCAGTCTTGCTCCTTTCTCATGTCCTGCTTCTGTCTGTTGTGATCTTCAGGTTGTTTGGCCAGAAGTGTCTACGTAGGTACGTAACTGGGAGAAGTAAAGGAGCCAAGGCCTGGTCTAGCCCTTATTATGGGGCGCTTGTATGTCCTGGGTTGGGTTTGGGTTATTAGGAATCTTAGGCTATCTGGTCATAAAATCAGGATACTATGACCCTCACTTTGTCCAGCAATAACTGGGACAGATTATGTAACCAGAGGCTATTATATATTTATGCATACAACATGCTACATGTTTCCTAGAGGATCTATAATCCAGTAAAGTGATGAGATGGAGACTACAACACACAGCTTGCAAAGATCTCTGGATTTAGAGTGTCTTTCATGGCCTTCCTCCCATGGAAAAGACTTTTCATGGGTAAAGTTTTTAGCTCAGTTTCAGTGTTTCTGTTGTCAACAGTATTTCACCAGCATTGCTGTATACTAAATCAGTTTGGATCTAAAACAAAACTGTATTTCTCATATTATTTGAGACAAGCTGGCCTAGTGAATACTACAGTAAGGAAAAAAAAGTAATTTTATTATTTTGGATAAGTCACTGACAACATGTTCCACACGAGCAAGGGAAGATCAATACTAAGAATAGCCAGTTAAAAAACCATCATACTTTCTCAGATAGAACTGCTGTCCTCATTTCAACTACATTATATGCACATCAAGACAAAAATTCAACTTTCTGCATACAAATAGAGCTACTGGATATTTTTCAAGACATGATGATATATCAGACACAAAAATAAAGGCACCAAAGCGGAAACATACACCCATCACCAGAAGAATGTTGGTTTTCACTTTGTACGCCTGCCTCTCTAGGCTGGACAAAGTTTTTCTGTGTTCAGCTCTGCCATTACACACTGCAGGCTAGAGGCACACAGAGGCCAAGAAACCACTTACTGAGATTTCTCAGAACATTTTCCAGCAATGCTGGGGTCTGCCTTCCTCCCATCACTCTTTCAGAAAAGAAGGGTGTCTCTATAAATAACATCTCCCTTAGAGGCCAGTGTCATCTATACAGATATCCTCTGCTCCCTCTGTAACTGCTGCTGCACCACCAGAGCTGTGTCTTTGCAGCACTCCTCACTCTTGGGAAAGAGTCAACAGCACAAGAAATGGGTGGGACAATAATATCTCATTTTCCTTCCACTACATTATATGTCTAAAAGAAAAAAATACCTCTATCTTTGCTATCACAAGTTCCTATTCTTGGGATTCTGTCTCTCTCTACAGGGTTTCCACTCTAGAGAATGAACAAAAGAGACATTAATATTGAACATTTTCCCAGGTTTTAGAAAAGTGGTGTAGACGTAGGTTTTACTTTTCTTTAATTTTTCTATGCAGTGTCCTGTTCCTGGAAATACAATTATTTGTGCGAAAAATGGAATAAGTATAAATAACATGCAGATAGTGTGAATAGATTTAATACTTCACCTATGTAAGCTATTTTTTTCTCCCAGCACTGAGTAATGATGATGCCATTTTCATGACTGATGTTGCATAAAATATTTTTCAACTCCTGTGTGTCAGAAAATGAGACCTGGGAAGCAGGTGGATGTATGATGCATTTTGCCAGTGGTTTGAGTGCCCACTTGGGAAGGATGAAAACTCAACTTTGCTTTATTTTTAAGCCCCCTGGGTCCCCCTGGCGGGAAGGCACTGGGAGGAACTGGGGGGCAGTGGGGGGCACTGGGAGGGCATTGAGGGGCACTGGGAGGCACTGGGGGGGCATTGAGGGGCACTGGGAGGCACTGGGAGGGCACCAGGAGGACACTGGGGGTCAGTGGGAGGCGCTGGGAGTCATTGGGAGGGCACTGGGCGGGCATTGAGGGTCACTGGGAGGCACTGGGAGGTCACTGGGAGGCACCGGGAGGCACTGGCAACGTTGCCTTTTGAGAGCTAGCTCATGCCATATGCAATGAATGGTGGGTTTATGCCCTGGAACAGATTTACTGCAAGATCCCTTTCTCAGGGTGAAAACCAGACACAGCTTTAAACAAGGGGACACAGCTTTTCAGCATCCATACTCCTGTAACATCAAGAGTGGTAAAGGATTCTCTAGAGACAGCTTTCACTGTACATTAACTTTTGTAGTGTGCCAGCTTTCCAGTATAGTTGAAGAAGTATCAGGGTAGTATTTATGTGTTCCTATAATGCTTAATCCTCTAGAGCTGGTGAAACATGAGAATGACAAAGGCAGTTGTTAAAATTTAAGTCTTTGTATGGCTATGGATTAGACACAGGTCTGTAAAGTAATCTTGCCCAATTAATTGTATATCTGTTATATTTCTAGCTGCTGTACTTAAATGACTACTTTGAAGCTGAAATGTCTTTTAAAAACCCCATATATTAAATGTACCTATTACATTATTTTAAAAATTTAAAGAATTCATTTATAAACTACATGTGCTTCATAAGTGATTATGCTAATGTGCTTAAGACTATTTAAACCCTTGCACTGGTTAGACTAACCATTCATTTTAACTACATTGTGCAAATAAAATGTTATCTTAAAAATGTATCTAACAAAACTCCATAATCACAACTATGCTACTTTATTGCACACAGCTATTTGCTTTTCTGAATTCAGCCACTTTAATTCTTAATGTTCTGTTTTGCTTTGTATTCATGTACACTCCCGTACTGTGTGCTCTGAAAGTACTGTGACTTTCAGAGAGTGCCTGAGATTGCAGGGATTTCACTACTGAGATTATAGGTCCTACTGTAAATCTGCATTAAACAGACACATGTGTAAATTGCTATCATGCATCTGCATCAGTAGATCAGCTTACAGCCCCTTTTAGATTCCCTTTGTCTTACTATTGTCATTCTATTCAGGAACCGAGCATCAAGATGGATATTTAAAATACAGCTTTCAATCTACTCATCCGCCCCTTCCCTTGCCTTCACCTCGTTCTTGTTGTCACCTCGTGGGCCACGGGGCCATCTCCTTGGCTTTGACCTTGCCCTTGGTGTCACCTCATGGACCACGGGGACATCTCCTTGCCTTAACCTTGTCCTTGGTGGCACCTCACGGACCACGGGGACATCTCCTTGGCTTGACCTTGTCCTCGGTGTCACCTCATGGGCCACGGGGACATCTCCTTGACTTTGACCTTGTCCTTGGTGTCACCTCATGGACTCCTGATCATCCTCCAAGCCATGTGACTGCTGCTGGCCTTTCAGCTCTCCAGCAGCCACAAGCAAGCCATGTCCCTGCTGGGGTCCCACCAGGTTCTCAGGTGGAAGGGATGGGACAACCCATGTTCAATCCTCTGCCTGGATGGGCCTACCAGGGACTTAGGGAAAGGGATTCCCACAAGCCGATTGACAAGCACTTGTCTTCTGCTGGCCTGCTAGGGATGCAGGCAGAAGTAGAGCCCAGAAGCACCTAGGAGTGCCTCAGGGGTGGTGTCCTGGACTGTCACCAAAAAAACGTGCAACTTTAGACCCATTATCTAAAAACCCCATAACAAATCAGTCAACTTCAGGACATGATCATCAACAGTTTAGGCTTTGTCTCAGTTGCATGTTATAATTAATGCAGGGAAAAGTAAGCAAGAGCTGTCTCCTGAAGCCTGAAATATCTGTCCCTGTGAAAGCTCAGTAGCATATGGTAACCCATTACTGTAGTTGCTTGCCCTTCGAACAAAAACCACAGCACCCCGAACCCGCAGCAAACGACTTACCACCCCCCCATCAATTCACCCCCCTCTCTTGGACTCCTGACTCAGTATCACTTTGCAAACTTAAAAATGGCTTGAATTACAATGTCTCCCTTTGGGTTTAGAGCTAACACAGCCTTCTGTTCTCACAAACTCTAAAAACATTACAAAAACAATTTCCAGTTGGTATGATGGCAAAGAAAAGTTTAGCCACTGTTGGAAGACACCAGTATAATTTGTACAATTATATTTCTGCTGAATTAGTTGGAGCATGTGATCTTTTTGTTGGCAGGGGGACAAACCATAGCTGAGCTGACTCTAAAACTAATGTGGACAGACAGTAGCTTAATTTGAACCGAAGTTTGCTATTCAAAGCCAACTCATCAAATTTGTTCAGAAAACTGAACTAGCAAGGTGAACTTGTATTGAATCAATACTTTGTCTATGTGCCTGTTCCAATCTTGACCCAATATTGGAAGCTCTAAGAATCAGATTGACCAGATAAAATGAGCCCAAAAAGATGACCAGCATAAAAAAAAGCATGTAGATCTTCCCAGCAGATCTGAGGGTCTGTAAGCACAAAAGTAAAATCACTGACACTTGTTTACAATGTTTCTTAAAAGAAAAAAGGAAATATATATATATTTTTAAACTTAGATTTACATTTTCATCCTTTGTGGATAGCCCAAACAGGATCCCTTTGGTGACAAATGACAAGGAAAGAATCTTCTCAGCAAACCCCTCCCAGCCCCGCAAGAAGCCACCCCGTCGTCAGTGACACTGGGAGAGAGCACCCCTCAGGGGCTGGACAGAGCATGGCTGTGACAGATATTGAGGCTCATTCCAGTCCTCAGGAGATCCCCGGCCCCTAAGCCTACTCAGTCTAATTATTTTTCAGTAAAAGAACAGAAAGGCATGAAAATGGCAGGAAAAGTCTCTGTTATTACTCCCCGTGCACCAGGGGTTGCGCCCCCCACCCATCCTCTTTTTGTACCCTCGGCATGCCGGGAGCTGTAGTCCCGGGAAACGGGGCTTTCTGTGCGCCACGTTGGTGTCCCTCGGCATGCCGGGAGCTTTAGTCCCGGGAAACGGGGCTTTCTGTGCGCCACGTTGGTGTCCCTCGACATGCTTGGAGGTGTAGTCCCGGGGCACGGGGCTTCCTGGGCGCCAGCTTTGTAGCGCTCGGGATGCCGGGAGCTGTAGTCCCAGGGCCCGGGGCTTCCTGTAGGCAATGTTTCTGGGAGCCCCCCGTCCCCCGCGCTAGGAGGTGGTGGCGGGGAGGGGAGCGGGGCGGGGCGGTGCCCCTCTGCGCCTTCGGCGGGGCCGAGGCGGCGCGGCCGCTCTCGCCGCGGTGTGGAGGTGGGGGGTGGTGGGCAGACCTGACCTCCGGGCCTGAGCGAGCGGCCCCGGGCCTGTCGCAGGACTGGGAGGTGGGCGGGGACCTGCAATCATGCAAATGGATTCATAATTACTCTGCTCAGTTAAAAAGAAGTTGCCACAGCCAAACCCCTCCAACCCACCCCTGACCTACATCCATCCCATCGGCAGACAGGAGGACACGGGACACAGGAGCCAGAAGGGCCGAGGCCCCGGGCAGAGGAGGAAGGGTGACGTGCAGCGGGGTCGCTCAGCACGACGCTGCCACGCAGTCTGGGCTCCCCTGGGACCTGGGGATGTGCTGCACATGAACGTAGGTCCTCGCTCACAGCTGAGATGGAGAAAACAGAGAGGTGAAAGGAGGTTTAACCCGAAAAGACAACCCAGTGCTATTCACATCAACAACTTGTATTGAACCACTCAGGTGTTGTGCTCTTGCTTTAGGAGCCCCCCCCATTTCCTTGTTTACTGGAGGCATCTTATGGGGAGATTGGCAATGAACACAAGGACTTCTGAGTCTCATTGCAAAAGATGACTGTTCATAAAGGAGTGGATTTAGATAAGAAATAAGGAAGAGGTTCTTTACCACAAGAGTGGTGGACACTGAAACAGGTTGCCCATCATCCAACTTGAGTGCTTTGAAATCCCTCCAACTTCAGAAAGAAACACAAAGGACATCAGGTGGGATTTATCTAAATCTTAGATGTTTATAACAGGCACCCATATCATCTGTGCTCTCTTTACTGTTAGTGAAGGGAAACTGGTACTTTTATGTGAATGTCATCTCATCCTTATGTAGATGTCTAGGTGAATTATCCTTGAGAGCCACCTGTTCCTCTCCACTGGCTCTAAAGGAGCTGAAATCTCACGCCGCTAAAAATTGGTCAGCATACCTTCAGCAGCCTTCCTCATTCACCGTGCTCTTGTGTTGCAAACCAAGAAGGTAGAAATCACCCATCTCTTGTCTAATTAACTCTGATCAGTGCTACAAGGTAATAGCTGGCAAGATTATAATCTTGGCATTTTATCACTGTAATTAGGTCATGAATTATATTCTGTAGGATCAATAAGAGTTTTCCAAGTATTCCATCATTAAAGAGGAAAGGTGTAATTAACTAATCGTCACAACCATCTGTTCTTCAGATCCATTGCAGGTAGGACAAGAAATAATAGGCATACCTGTAATAGCATGCCAACAATTTCTGTGACATCTTTTCCTGTCACTCTGAAGTATGGCCCAAAAAAAGGAATGGATAACACAGATTGCTCTTGATCTGGGTAACTGCCTAGAACATAGGAGGTTTTTTTCCATGCCACTTGGGAGACTACAAAAGGCTTATTATTATTAACTTATTTTAAAAGTAGACCAGGGTAATTGGCACAGTGCAAAAGGTTTTTTTGTCAGCAGGAACATGAACATTTATTTCATCTTCCCAGTATGTAACTTATATAGATGCTAAAGGGTTAACTTTTACTTCTTAAAAAAATGTAAAAGGAAGCTTCTCATGACATTATGTTCTTTTTTTTGTTTTATTTGAATTACTATATGATCATAGTTCTCAGTCAAATAACTATTAGCTTTTCACCAACATATATCAATAACACAGCCAGTGTCTGAAACCTTATATTTCCGGGTTCGGGCGTGGGGCTCCGGGAGGTTGGTGAGGTTCTCAGGGTCCAGGAGTGGGGCTCCGGGAGGTTGGTGATGTTCTCAGGGTCCGGGAGTGGGGCTCAGGGAGGTTGGTGATGTTCTCAGGGTCCGGGAGCGGGGCTCAGGGAGGTTGGTGATGTTCTCAGGGTCCGGGAGTGGGGCTCAGGGAGGTTGGTGATGTTCTCAGGGTCTGGGAGTGGGGCTCAGGGAGGTTGGTGATGTTCTCAGGATGTGCCCTTGCATTCTTAATTATGAGAACATTTATTCCCAAGGAACGGAGTCCTGGAAGCATTGATTCTGTTTTTCATCTCAATACTCTCTCCCTAATTTACTGTATTTTTACTTGCATGTATATAAAATTCTCTGAATAATCCAAGTACAAAAATGCCTTGCATAAAGGATATTGTAAAAAAGATGAATGTTAATGCTACAAAGGAAACTAGAGTATCTCTTGAGATTAGTGAGTAGGTGGGAGGAGTTGGGGGGACGGGGGGCGAGGGGGAGCGACGGGGCTGGGGGGTGGTGGGGGGGACGGGGGGGGCCTGGGGGTTACTGGGGGGGACTGGGGCGTACTGGGGGTTACTGGGAGGTACTGGGGCTTACTGGGGGTTACTGGGAGGTACTGGGGGTAACGGGACTGGGGGTTACTGGGAGGTCCAGGGGGTTGCTGGGAGGTACTGGGGGGTGCGGGGGAGGACGGGGCGGTGCTGGGGGTGGCGGTCCGGGGGGGGAGTGTGTCAGTGTTTCCATTATAAATCCTGGTTTTCATAAGTTTGTAATTCCATTTTAATATATTTTCTCTTCCATGAACTGCAACATAGAAGCTTTCAACGAGGACCACTTTAACTTAAAAAATAATAACTTTTTTTTGTCTAGTCACAAGCCATCTGTTAATCAAAAAAGAACAATTCCCTTGTTTATAACAATGTTCTGCACCACCAAACAGAAAAAAAGAGGAACCGTTTCAAATCAAGTCGTGAAACCAATGGGGGTGCCACATCATCCCATGAGGACCCTAGGACATGGGGCTTAGTGCTAGCTTAAAATGAAGTGCTTTATTTTCCCAGCTGAAAAACCTCCACATTTCATCTCGTTCTGCAAAAACTGCTGATAAAGCCACAAACTCCACAAGGAAAAGGATTATCTTGACAGTCAGCCGTATTCACTCCTCCCAGGCAAACACCTCCAGGTCTCTTTCAGGGCACCGCTGCATCTCCCCTGGCACAAATATGTTCAGAAGCAAACAAACAAGTGGAAGGCAGTCTGATTTCTGATTTCACTTGCTTTCACAGGAAAAAGAAAGATGACAGCACTGCTGACTAGTTGGTAGCTCTGTAAATAGGTGGCATCAGACAAAGTTAAGGCTTTTTTTTTTTTTTAATGTGATTGATGTTGAGCAACCTGAGACATGGGTTTGTGCCACTGTGCCCAGGCAACAGGGGACACCTCTCAGACAAGAGAGCTGCCTCAGTACAACACAAGTCCAGAGCCAAGAAAAAAGGCAAGAATTATTGCTAAGAAAATAGAGGTTTGGATGGCAGTATTATTTCTGCTGTGACAGTTATCCTTCATGCACTCTTTATGCAACTTTGAGCCATGGTATTTCTTTCTCCCTAGCATGTTACTGGTAGTGTATATGCTGATATTAAGATATCTAGTATACTGATGTTGCCTGTACCCTCTGTGTAGCCAGCATTCAGATATATTTCCAATTACCATTCAAGCTGTTTGGGACTCTTCCGCTGGGTAGGAAGATGTTTAGTAACTCTCAGGATATTGAGAATCATAGTAATAAATATTAAAGCCTGAATGAGCAAACTATAATCCATCCATTTTTGGAAAAATTAGAAGCCTTGTTATTCTGTCCTGAATTATGTTATTGTACATTATTATATTAAGACCTGAACTATTTCCCAGGAAACAACAGGATATTTTGGAGTATGTGTTTATTCTCAGAGAAGATATCTGTGCACCAGAATGGCTGGAAGAGGTTATACTGGGCTGCTCAGCTGGTCCCAGTAAAGTCTGAGTGATGCCAGGTGCTCCAGAGCCTGGGTGGAAGCCTCTTTCCCTTCCCTATCACCCCAAGGTGCCTCCACCCTACAAAAGAGCCCCCTCCCAGCCTGGGGGTGGTTTGAGGCTGCTGGGGGGGATTTGTCCCTGGACAGGGGGGGTGTACTGGCTTCTGTACCTTAGGGGGGGGTCCCCAGAGCAGCTCCAGTGGCTCATCTGGAGTGATGCCCAACAGCCCCAGGGCTGGGGCTCTGCACTGTCACCTCTGGGCATCCTGTGCTTGGGGTCACCCTGTCTGGCTGTCCCAGTTAGGGCAGGTTTGGGGATGGGCACCCCCCGGGCAAAGAGACCCCGCAGGGAGAGCAGCAGCGATCTGAGGCTCTTGGCCCCCACCCAGGCTGGGGGTCGCCGGCAGGCCAAGAGCCGGCAGAGAGAAGAGGACCAGGGGGGGCTCTGCCAGCTGCAGGGTTGGGACCCCAGGGAGCATGTTCTGTGTTCCCCCTTGGTGCCTGTGACCCCCAGGAAGGGCCGGCTGGCGAAGCTGCGTGGGGAAGGGGAGTGTTGCAGGCTGGTGGCTGCTTCCCCCTGCCCCAGGGAAAGGGGTGAGTGTGGCCCAGCCAGGGGCAATCCCTGCCTGGGGAACAGGGGGTGCCTCTGGGTGCAGTAACAGGACCCCTTGTGCCCACAGCCCCTGCCAGCCCCATGCTGCACCCTCGCTACAAGGGCACCTACTTCTCGGGGCTCCCCATGGATGAGTGCCCAGCTCCTGCTGCCCCCAGCCTGTGAGTACATGGGAGGGGGTCCTCATGCTCCCCCCCAAGCCCTGCAGCACCACCTGACCCCTGCCTTCATCCATCCAGGCTGGTGCCCACAGTCCAGGCACCCAGCAGGGATGTTCCCCGGAAGACCCGCAGCACGCCTGAGTCCACCCTGGTCCTGGAGCTGGTGAGCTGGTGAGGTTGGGGGGGGGGGACTGTGGCTGCGGGGCTGGGGTCTGACTCTGCCCCTACCCTGCAGGAGGGGACTCTGGTCTGCTCCTCGGTGCTTGCTGGCTGGCGGCGGGGCGCTGCGGCCAACTTCACCACAGAGTTCCAGGGAGACTCCTATGAGGTGGGTGCCCATGGAGGAGGCTGGGGTTGGGACAGTGGGGTGCTGGGTTCCTGCTTGGGGTGCTGGTCTCCCTCTTTAGGGGCACCTGGGTGTCAGGATGCATGTGTCAGGGCTACCTGTAGATGCTGTGTCCCTTCCAGGTCCATGTGAAGCTGCGTCCCCATGTGCAGCAGTTCCTGGAGAGTCTTTCCAAGATTTATGAGGTACCTCGAGCCCCCACGTTCCCCTGGGGTCTGTGGGGAGCTGGCGGGGTGCTGCTGTGCCAGGGCTGGGGGGAACTCGGGACCTTTGCCTGCTCCCCTAGATCTTCATCTTCACAACTGCGAAGCAGGATTATGCTGAGAAGATCCTGGATGTGCTGGACCCCAAGAAGAAGCTGATCAGGTGATGGCCTGGGTGAAACTGGGCTGGGGACCCCCTATGTGACAGGACTGGTCCCCATGGACTCTGCCTCCCGCCCCCCCAGGCACTGCTTCTCCCAGCAGGACTGTCTCTGCACCCGGGGATGTTACTGGAAGGACCTGACCCTCCTGGGCCGTGATCTGGCCAAGACGGTGGCCTTGGACCACACCATCCAGGGCTTCCCGGGCCAGGTACCGGCTGTGATGGATCTTGGGGGGGGAGGGGGGGAAGTTGTATCAACCAACCCTCCTGGGAGCACCGCAGCTGCTTCTGCACGGTCAATGCTTTCGCTCTCTCTGCAGGCTGCCAACTGGATCCCAGTGCCGAGGTGGGGGGGGGACCCTCGGGATGAGGAGCTGCTGCACCTCACCCCACTGCTGGGACAGCTCGGCCGGGCGGTGAGGACCAGGGGGCTGGGGAGGGGCTGGGCACCCTGGGCTCGCAGGGCCAGGGTGCCGTGAGCCCTCCCGGACCCCTCTCCCCGTCTCTCCCGTTGCAGGACGACGTGCGCACCGAGATCCCGCAGCGGTTCCCGCACCGCCGGCATCCCGCCGAGGACTAGCCCGGCCCGGCCCGGCCCGGGGGGGGAGCGGGATGGAGAGACCCCCTCGGAGGGGCTCACACCGCTGCGGAACAAGCCCTGCTTTGGGGCACCCAGGCTCTAACTCATCCCATGGTGCTGGACGGGACGGGCTTTGGGCAAAACCGCTGCCCTCGGGACTCTCTCTCGGTAGATTTTGAGGCACGGAGGCTGTCCCGGGACTGGGGGGGGGGGGGTCCCACCGGGGAGGGCTTCTTGTTCTCGGTTGCTTTTTGAGGGAAAGTTCCGTCCTGGCTCCCTGCTGTCTGTGCTCTGGAAGGTCCCGGCCAAGGGCTTTTCACGGGTGATTATACACTTGGACAAAGGTCCCGCTCTCCTCTGACTCCCCAGCCGCTCAAACACGGGCAGGGCACAAACCCCTCCCCCATCCCTCCAGGGCTGTTTCCCGGGGTCCCGCGGTGGGGAGGTTGAGCCCGGCCTGGTGCCAGTGCCCCTGGGAGGGCCCCCGCTGGCAGCTCGCCCCGTGCCCATCCCAACCCTGCCTGGTGCCGGGCGCAGCTGCCGGGTGCTGGTGCCAGCCCTCGTGGCACGGGTGTTTGCTGGGGGTGGGGGGGGCCATGGGGTGCGGCAACCCCAGAACGCCTTTTTGAAGGACTAAAGGGTGCTGGTGAACAAGAACCAGGGGGGGTTCTGTGCAGGGTAGGGGGCTGGGTTGTCCTCCCCGAGCTGTGTTTCAGAGCTGGCTGCCTCCTCTCTGCCCAAGCCCCGTGGGCTCCTGGCTCAACTCGTGCTGGAGGAACCGGCTGCGGTCACCCGGGGGCAGCTGTTTGGAGAGAAGTCGCATCTCCTCCTCCTCCTCCTCCCCGCGTCCCTCTGCGCCTGGGAAAGGGCACAGGGCTCCCAGCCCTTCTGGAAATAGCTCCCGTGCAGCAGCACTGCCGGCCAGGGCTCGGCTCTGCTTCCCCGGGGCTGTTGGGGGATGAGCCGCGAGCGAAGGGGAAACCACCCCAGTGATGCACAAAGCTGGGTGTGGGTAGGATCAGACTGGGTGCTACTGGGAAGGGGAGGTCAGCCTTTGAGAGAGCCGTCAAGAAAGGCAAAACTCAGTTTATTTTGGAAGTCAGGCTAGGGCAGCTCTGCCCCAGGCTTTGTCCGTGTCACGCTGTCCTTCCAGCCCGGGGACAGCAGAAGCCACCTGTCACCAGACAGAAGACCACCCGGTACGTGACATAGAGGGTGGCTGAGAGGATGAGGCTGGCGCAGAGGAGGATGAGGAGAAGATTCCTCTGCAGCCCCTCCTCGGGGAGAGAGTCCTGTGGAGAGGAGCAGGAGTGGGCGAGCTCATCGAAGGTGCGGGCGGGAGGGCAGGCAGTGCAGTTGGTGGCCGAAGGGCCCTGGCAGGTGTAGCAGGAGGGGTGGCAGCTGGCACAGACACGGGTCCCTCCCTGGGTCTGGCCGTAGTGGTGGGGGGGACAGTAGGTCAGGCAGGAGCCCCGGAAGGCGAAGGAAGAGCCGCTGCACTCTGCGGGGGGGACGGTGGTGTGAGGCTGGTTGGGGGGTGGGGGCACCGGTGCCACCCACCCCAGGACTCACCCTCGCACGCTCCCTGCGTGTCCCGTCTGAGGCACGTGTCTGTGGTGGGGGCTGCCACGCGCCTGGCCCTCATGTCCTCCTCTGTGCCGTGGAGATGCAGAATGAAGCTGGTAAGCAGACCTGGGGACAGGAGGGACAGGGCTCACTGCTGGTGGCAGCCGTGTTGCCACCCACCAGCGTCTGGGGGCTGCGAGGTGGTGGGTGTGGGGATGGAAAGTTTGGGGCTATGCTGGGGAGAGCAAGTCCTGCCCCGCTTTCCTGGCCATGTGCTGGCCGGGAAGACCCTCAAATCACAAACAAGCACATCCCTGCAGAAGAGAATCACAGAATTGTTTTGGTTTGGAAAAGATCTTTCAGCTCATGGAGTCCAACCGCTCCCACAGCACTGCCAGGGCACCACTGACCCCTGGCCCTCAGCACCACAGCTCCACGGCTTGGAAACCCCTCCAGGGGTCAGGGGGACTCCACCACTGCCCTGGGCAGCCTGGGACAGCCCTGGACAACCCTCGAGGGGAAGAAATTGTTCCTCAGCTCCAACCTAAACTTGCCCTGGGGCAACTTGAGGCCAGTTCCTCTTGTCCTGTCACTTGTTCCTTGGAAGAAGAGACTGGCAATCCCTTCATCCCAGCAAGGCAGCTGGAGTCCCCAGCGGGATGGGCACTGTGTGTGTCACCAGCAAGACTGGAGGAAGACGCCATCCCCACTGGGACGGAGCTGGGGGATGTCACCAAACCCCACAGCGAGGGAAACCACAGCCACCCCACACCACCAAAACACCTCATAGGTGCAATGCTGAAACACTGTGTTTCCCAAGACTCTTGTCAGTGGTTGCCAGCACCTACAAACGGGATTTTACGACGACGCCCAGGGCGACGAGGGAGTCGGACGGTGGTTTTGCACCACGTAATCCTTTGCTGTTCTGCACCAGGCGTCCCTGCTTTGGCAAAATCACAAAACAGGGCTCTTTCAGAATGCAGCGTTATGAGTGACTACAGCATCTATTGTAAACCCGGGAGGAAAAGGAGTGGAAAATGCTGCCGAGTCGCCGCTTCACGCAGCGCCGTCCCGAAAGCAAATAGGCAGCAGAGGGAAACGCCCCTCGTTTATCATCTGGCTGATTAAGAGCTACAGAATTGTGTCAAAACTGGCTCGGATCTCGCAGTCACTATAAACTGAGCCCTGTGGAGAAGGGCTGATGGTGGCTGGAAGGTCTCCGTTGGTGCTGTGGGTGAAGCACGCACGTCAGCGGCGAGAGGACGGTTTCCACCCGCCGCCCCGAACTCCAGCCCTGACCTTGTGGGAATATCTGCAGGGAAGGGAGGATGGTTCAGTTTCCAAAGCACAAACTGTTTTTTTTCTTTATGAGGCCAAGATGTTTCCATTCTATTTGGGCTGCTCACCCACAGCGATGTTCTCTTACACACATTGTACTTTCCGCGTCATCTACTACAGGCTCCCGAGGGAGACTGGTCGACAACCTAAAAAAGAAAAGAAAAAAAAGAAAATCCTTACAAAATCTGCTAAAAAGGGAAAAAGGGCACGTGCTGCTCACAGGGCTGCCATGAACGGCGATGCAACAAAATTAGGGACAGGAAATACAGAAATAGTGGAATCTGCACACTGTTTGACCGAACTGAACAATATATTTAAATGATTGCCTCCCCTACGTCCCAAAATAGACTCAAATGGGATTTATCACGGCTGTTGCAACAGCATCTGAGGACATTTCCTTCCCCTTTGGCCTCAGGATCAGAACAGCTTTGCCCTGGCTACGATCACGGTGCTAAACCAGCGGTTTTGTCCCCAGACAACATCTCCTGAGGTTACTGCTGAAGCACACGGCCGAGACTTTAACACATTTTACCCAGGATGCGGCGAAATCCCGAGCACGCAGCGAGAGGCTGGTTCCTCCTGCCCATCACAGTCCGGTCCGGTCCTTTCTTATCTCCCGCAAAGATGCTTTTTATTTGCCTTTCCCAATTCCGAGGGTATTTAGTTTGCTGGGAGCAAAAAAAAAGTGGTAAAAGCTCGACTTTTGTTTAGCACGGTGTGAGAACCAGCCTCTGGGCCCCGAGTTTGCAACCAAGAACAAAGACGGTCAGACAACGCTGCGGAGCCCGATCCGTGCTTGTTTGGAAGGCGTTCGGGACCGGGGGAGGGGAAGGCATGCACGAGTTGGATCAGAGCATCTGCCAAAGCCACCGGCATCTCCCCAGCACCAGGGCTGGGATTTCTGCTCAGAAATGAGCCGAACGTCTCCAGCCGAGTCACCGGAACTTCCACACACCGCACAAACCCCAGATGTCTGAGGTGTACTGGAGGGAAATGTCACCTAAATGGAACTTTCAGATCCTTTTTGCCGGCGCCGGGCAGGAGGGGAAAGAGTAACAACGATCCCTCAGCATGCTGGGATCTCAGCAAGATCACCCCGCCTCTGCTCCTCCGTTACTCCTTCTGCAAAATGCATGAGGACTGATTCTACCCCCTTTTAAAAGCAGGTTGACATCCTCGTACAAAAAGCACTGTGGTGATGGCAAATGGTTTTTATTTTTAGAACGCTTCATCTCCGAAGACGGGTCGGAGTGCCAACAACAACAGAACCAGAAAATCTTATCAAAACTGTAGCCAAAAGCAATAGAGACCAATAAATAAATCCATTATATATATACGTATATATGTTTGGTGTGGAAATAACATCATGGCTGTGCGACGTGCAAAGGCACGTATCTTTCCGTGGAGCAACCCGAGTGAAATCTCCAGAACCATCCCAATGTTTTCAAAGTTGCTCTGAGTTTTGCAAACATTCTCCCTCTTGTTTTCAGCTATTGTTTTTCCAAGGGAATCTGAGTTTACAACGCGGCTTGCTTAGCTAAATATAAGTCCATTGTGCACAAACAATGAAAATCTCTTTTAAAAACAATTCTTATTCTACGTGCCAAGGGTCATACGAGCACAAATAGCGTGAATCCTTCCGCATGGTTTCGCTCGGTGGAAAGACTGACCGGGATCATGTTTGGAAGCCTCTGGCTTTGATTCTAGACCTCAGTCCAGTTCTTAGTCCAGAATTAGAGCCTAAAATTTATGATTTGGGGGTAGGGGGAGCTTAAGACTAGACATAAAACTTGTGGAGAATATGCTGCTTTTTAAATTCTTACTAAAAGCCATCCTCTCTGGACAGAGATTTCCAGACACGGTGGGACCAAGCTTTGGGTAGAAGCACAAGAAGCCTGGGCTATTGCATAAGAGATTGAGATTGAACCGTATCAGCAAAGGAACTAGCAATTGATTGGTCTGCTTCCAAGAGGCAGCCTGAAAACTGCTTTCACAGTTGTTTGAAGCAACCAGAAGCCATCCCAGCTGCCAAAAGAAGCAGTTCAACATTTCCTCCACCGCTGGTCTTTCATTCCTGCCCCCACGCAGCTCCTCTCTCATGTCAGCACCAGCCTTTCTACAAGCACATGGCAAACAGCTTCTCCAGTCTCTCCTCATAGAGCAGCTGCTCCGCACCCGTGATCGGGTTCGGTGCCTTGCTCTGGGCCTTCACAGCACATTTGTGAGGTGCAGAGAACAATATCTCTGGTGTACTGGTGATGGGGGTGCTCCGAGGGTTGATGTAAGCAGCGAAATGCTACCCCGTGTCTCCTCCATTCCCCTCCTGAGGACACCCAACATTTTGTTGACTTTTTCTGTCGCTGTCGCAGACAGAGCTGGTGGGTGTGAACTGCCAGGGAGGTCTCTATGGTCTCTTCCCTAATTTCTGAGTGCCCACGTCCATGTGCAGCAGCACCTGAGCACAGTCTATACTCTTTTTCTCTCAATGCATTCCCTTACAGTCACCTAGACTCAAGCTCACCTGCGGTACTCACTCGTTCTTGTGAGATCCTTTGGAGCTCCTCGGCACTGGCACAACGTTTGGTGACCCAGAAGGACTTGAACTTTTGTTTCTGTTGTGTTTTGGAGCAAGTCAGCAGAGCTGTATTCTTCTAGGAATGTCTTTGCTCATGTAGAGCATTCTTCATGATCTTGCTTAACTTCTTTTTTTCTCATCTAGCAGCTGATAGGTATATTGCTGTTTGTTTCTACAGGAGGACTATTGTGATGAATACTTTTATATTATTCACTAATATATGCTTTTAATAGCAAGTGGTAACAAAGGTTCCAACATCCTACGCCTAGGGATGCTGACAGTTACATACTGCTGCTAGCTGATCCCCAAATTTATCACGTGTCCTGCTCAATAACACAATTCAAAGTGCCCTGTTAATTGACCACAAGATCTCGAGCATTTTCCTGTTCCTCCTCTCCTTTTGCCTGTCCTTACACAAATAGTGTGAGATTAAAGCACCCTGGTAATGCAATTTCCTGGAAAAGATTTTTTTCAGTGTTTGGGTGTTTGCAAAAAATCTGGAAGCCAATTTACACCGGCAGATTGGAAAACCATTCACATCGGAGCTGTGTCCCAAAAGACACATGATCTGGCGGCTCCTTCCCAGTACCATGAGCTGGGTATCCCTCCAGACATTTTGTTCCACCTCTTCATCAGCTGACTGTGATGATGGTCAAAGTCATAACACTTGGTGCTTAGGCAGCAACTCCGCACAAATCGTGCTTCAGAATGTGTTTTCAGAGGGGAAACAGAGCCTTAGAAAAAGGACACGGCCGTAAATCTGCTGACTCCTGTGCCTATTTCACTGGCCTGCTGTGCATCGAGGCTGGATTTTTCTGAAGCCAGTTCCCACTCAGCACATCCTCTGTGACTCTGGCGTGGAAATGGAGATCAATTTGACAACCTGGTCCCCAGTGCTTTGGGAAGGGGTAGTCACCTAGAGACCTGACCTGACCTGATTTCCTGTCCTCTTGTGCTAGCTTGCAACTGTACCCCTGACCTCTGAAACGTGCTGGGGAGAGCTCGATGGGTATGGTCCTGCTCTGGACTCGATGAGCTTCAGAGGTCCCTTCCAACCCCTAACATTCTATGGTGGATTCTGTGACGGGGTGGCTGAAAGCAGTGGCAGCACAAGTCTCTTTTGGTGGCTCCAGCCTCTCCGTAGTGAGCCTCCCGCCTGCTAGGAGCCTCCAGGAGACAGGACCAGTCTGCATCCTCGGGTCTCCGTGGTCTGTGGGTGGATTAGCTTGCGGTGCCGCTTTCCGTCCACGTCTCCCAGGCAGCAGCGTGACGGAGCACACGTCTCACAAGTGTGCTGCTGCCTGCCCCGGCCTCGCCTCTTGCCACCGCCACCACCTAGAGCTGCTCCAGCTCCTCCCGGACCTCTTCGGAGAAGTTTTTTCCAAGATGAATGCTCTGACCATATTTTCTGTCGTTTAATTTACATCTGGTTTATATTATTTGCAGTTTTGCTTTATCTGGGTCGTTCCCTCCCCGCCGCTCTTCCCTTTTTCTTGCCTCCCCTTTATCCTTGATAAGTGAGAGCTGATTGTAGCCAGCGTACGGTTACACGCTGTCATCCCCACAGACCCCGCAGCTGCCAACTGTCTGACAATGATGCTGAGTTTCCCTATAGAAGTCAATCTTCCTTCACTCCCTCTGTCTGGCTCGCCCCGCTGAAGGACATCGAAGCCCTTCCTCAGCCATCCCAAGTCTGTTGCCAAACCTAAATTCACTTTTCCGTGTCTGGAGAAACTGCAGTGTCCCCAGCCCAATGCAAATCCACATTCCAGTGGGCCATTAAGACAAACAATACACATAAACCAGCAGCTCAGATGTATCCTGGAGGATACATATGTGAGCTCAGATTTTGGAATGGCTCACAGCTGCCTGAAAACTGGGGGGGGGGGGGGGGATGGGAACTGTGTTTGTTTTCCCAAAGAGGAGTGTCCCACCAGTTTCAGTGCTCCGAAGGGGCCCAACTGCAGGACACAATAGGACGGGGAGAACAACGGAGCGCGGAGTTGGAGCCGATTGAAAAGGCAAAGAAACTAGACAGGCAGAACGGGATTATTCAGAGTGGGATCAGAGCAGAGCGTGGGGGTGACTGTATCTCTCCTGAAACCGCCACCGTGATGGCTGGGAAACAGAAGAAGCTGGTTTCAGCAAAGAGCCCAGGGGCAGCACAGAAACCAGGCAGCGGGGAGAGATAAAGCGGCGAGCGAGGGAGCGTGGTTGATGGAGGCACACGCTGGTGCCCGGCTGGAGGAATGTCATGGTTTCACTTGTGATTGGCTGGCGAATGGAGGAGTCAGTTTTCACGGGGGCTGATCAAAAAGTTTCCTTTTGCTTTCCAAAGTTGCTGTCTGAGCAGAGGCATCGGGAAGAGGAGGCCAGTCGCTCTAACACTCCCCAGGAAAGCTACTGAAATGAAATGAGAAGGCTTCTCTCTCCAAGAATATACAGCCAAGACCAGACGCTGAGAAGCTGTTTTCCTTCTTTTCTCCCCCAACTCCTCCCGGAGTTGAACAGCTCTCATTTCTGGCATGCGTCTCATCTCTCAGGATACTATGTCACAGTATTCTACTAATTTTCTCTTGCTCCCCATACCAGAATATCCTGTATTAGACTGCGTGCCCAACAAAATCATCAAGCTCGTGGTACTGGGTGGCAGCAGCGTTGGGAAGACAGGTAAGTCCCCAGGTGTAGTCCCCTTTTTCTTCCTGCTGTACTTAGGAGCTCATTTGCAGCTCAGATAGACCCAAGGACTGTGAAAAGTCTGAACTGTTGCAGCTTGAACGTTTTAATCTATTTTTAAAATATTTTCTTTTGAGAATGGACTGAACAGTTTGTGAGGCCGATGTGCTGCGGGGCTGTGCGAGCAGATAACGTGAGGTGGCAGCTAAGAGGACAGGGCACTGTCACAAATGATTCTACCCAGCCTTGTGCAAATTATTTAACTGTGTCTAAATTTCCACAATGTCTAAATAGTCCCCAAAATGGGACTAGTGGGTTTTAGTCTCCTGTTGTAAATGGTTTGTGCTCTGCAGACAAATCACAGCGTGCGAGATGTGCCTTCCTGTATTATTCTCCTCAGGAGAGGAGAAGGAAAGAGGGTAAAGGGAGCACTACTGCTTTTGAATATATGGTTTCGCAGTTAAGAAATTATTAAGACCAGATCTGTTTTCCTAGACTCAGGAAAATGTTTGATTGTTTTGCATTTGAAGCAGCCACATTTTCATAGTGAAGTGGTTTGTTGAAGGTAGCTGTGCAGTTTCATCTGAGGCTACTAAAGAGGTGACCCAGTATCCACTGTGAGAAAAATGATTATTTTCAATGAAATCTATGCTAGGATTGTTTGCAGAATAAGCCCTTTTATTTAGCTGTTAACCAAGTGGCTTTGCAATTGATCAGGGATCTGCCAAGATCAAAGCACTACAGGAATATAAGTTACTGTTGCCATGGTGGGATTTTACGTGGTATAAAGTGATCAAGAACAAGGAACATGTGGAATCCAACAGTGTAAGAAAGCACCACAGGTTAAGGTGAACAAGGAGGCCCAGGGTGCTGCAGCACGACCTGTGTGTTTGTTTGCTAGATGTGATTAGATATCACTAACTGGTTTGATGAGGAGGACGGAGGATTTTTAAGGCTGGGAAGAACCGCTACCTCCATCAGCCTCCCTTCTGATACAACACAGAGGTCTTAAATGTGGTATTTGGGTTAGTTTCAGTTTACTGGCTTGTTGCTTGCTCTTTTTCTGAGTTATTTCAAGCCAGAGGTCAGGTTGTTATACCTGGGATCACAGCATACAAACCTCCCTACGCTACACTCAACAGCCACGCTGAATCTCAGCACTCATTTCCAACACAAGCTGCAAAAAACCTCTGCTTTAGGTACCACAGCCTGGCCCCAGGTCTTTGCTCTGAGTGCTGAGAGAAAGCATTTGCAGAATAACATGTGAGCAATTCAAAGATTCACTTGGTTTCATATTATGCTACCTCTTGCAGCAAGATGTTACACGTGTTCTGCAAAGACTGATTTTAGTTCACATTGCAGACACGTATTTTTTTCATTGTTTTACAGCTCTGGTCGTGCGCTTTCTCACCAAGAGATTTATTGGAGACTATGAAGCCAATACTGGTGAGTTCTCTTTCTACTGCAGTACTGCAGATAGCTTGAAAAGAAACCTGCTTTATTTTGTGACTGGCGCCTGTTACAGGGAAGCCAAGCAGTGTTAGATGTCCATAAGGTGCATATTTTCAGTTAATAGCCTCGAGCTATGAAAGCAATAAATCAAAGGCTCATTATTTATGATCCTTTTAGCTTTTTTTTTTTCCCCCTCCAACTGGATGGAAAAGGATCAGAGTAAAAGGTTTGCTTGGGGACATACCTATACTAAAATGCAGACCCAAGGAACAACTTGCATATCGACCAAACCACAGAAACCCAACGCTGCTCTCTCTGCAACCCCAGGGAAGCCAGAGGAATTCCAAAGTGCGTAAGAAGCAGAGTTTAGAACTTTTTCTGCATACTCCCTTTTTTTCTTTCTTTCTTTTTTTTTTTCCCCAGTGGCTTTTATGACAAGGGAGACTTTCCAAAACAAAATCTTCTTTCCGTAACAGAAGCAAAGGGAGCGTGCAAACTGCTTCTACTGCATCTCTTGTTTAATCCCCACACCTCAGAGGATGTGTTCACCTGAACTGCTTAATTCACAGCCTCTGTTCCAAGAAAGTGCCAAACAGTATTGCCCAGCGTTGTAGAAAGGATCTATGTACCCTCTGCTCATACCTGCTAGCACATCCCACACGTAGGCCATCTTGCAGCTCTGGGGTGAAGGAGGACTGGCTTCAAAGCAGTGATTGCTTCACTTTGGAGATGCAGGCTGAATTCAGAACGATGAGTTAGGCGAGGAGATGGCACTACAAGACACCTTTGATCTCTGCTTGTCTGATGAAACACAATCTGAAAGCTCCTCCTTCCAGCTCCCTCTCACTGACCCTAAGTAACCTTGATGGTTGGCTGCACTATTTCTCTTTCTTTTCCTTCATCTCTTCTGCGGGAGACCGTACATCAAGTTAGACTTTGGAGCTTTGCGATGGATTGCTGCCAGAGACGTTGCTGAGAACCACATGCTTTTCTCATTAAGCCACCAGCCCAACAGCCATGCTGTAGGAGAAACAAATATGTCAGAAATAAGAACCAGGTGGCAGTGGATCTGTGATCATTCAACCATGCTTCTCCTGCAGTTGGGTGTAAGGCAGAGCACGGCCCATCTCTGGAGGGACCTGCTCTTTTCCCTGCCATGCATTACGCAGCAGGAATGTTGTCTGGTCTCGGTTCGGGGGTGCAGTGTCTTCCCATAAAACAGAACCATCTTTTCAGCTTAAAATCTGATCTGTTTTCAAAATTTAAACAAAAAAAATTATCCCAGAAGGGCTAGATCACCTCACAGAATCCTTATAAAAGATGATCATGTCGGATTCAGGTGCAGCAAACTTTGTGTGTCCAAAACACAGCACTGTACCAGCTACTAGGAAGAAAATTAACTCTATCCCAGTCGAAAGCAGGACACTTTGCTGTAGTAAATTTCCATATATTGTAACTGTTTCTGTGAGCCCAGGCTCTTTTCTACTGGAATAAACCCACCTGTTTCCTTGAGCCAAAGATGATTTTCAGAAGTCTTGGCATTATTTTCACTGTTAACCTGAATTCCTTGCTCTCCAGTAGATGGGATTTCTCTACCTTTGAGGTGAAATACATGGGTTTAGATGCAGCAGTGACAATTGTATTTGTACACAAGAGCTGTGGATTTGACATTTCTTCACATATCTGTGTGACTTGTACTAAGTTCTAAAGGGAACTGATGATGGCATCAGTCTCTGAAGCTGTCCTTATCACAACCACGGATCATTCAGAAAATCAAAACTTAAGTTTTCACTGGCACTTAACCCACACGTGGTAATGAAATAAAGTTCAAGCTCAGGATAATGATGGTCTTTGAAGAGCTGGACCAGTCCTAGTTGGTTTGAACTAGTGCTTGGCCCTGAATACTTATCATTCAGATTAACCAGAAGTCAGACTCAAAGTGTCCCGTCTTTGGGGATTCCAACCAAACCCTGACTGCTAAGGTCACACAAATCCCAAAGAGCATCTGGGTGGTTTGTATACAGTCACTTACTCCGTGTCCCAAACTACAATACTTTCCTTTTTTAAAAAGGCTTTTGGAAAAATGCAATAGGAAACAGCTCACTCCTTTTACAGACAACACCTGGGGATCTTGGTTGGAGATTAAAAATATATGCAGCCCACATTTATAAAGTTAACAATATGGATTGAAAACCTGAACGGGATTTATTTGCCCACTTTGACTATTTGCTTCACTACAAAGTGCCACCTTTCCCACGTACCATCCCAGCTCTACATTCAAAACAGGCAGCAAATACAAAGTGCATATCAAAAGCCTCAAAGATGGGGATTTCCACAGTTCCATTTTGCCTGTATTGAAATCCTGCCTCTGTGTTACAGCCACTGACTCGAACGATTTTACTTTTCCACCAGGTGCTTTGTATTCAAGAAAGTTCACCATAGATGGGGAGCAGATCTCTCTGCAGGTGCAGGATACTCCCTTTGTCTCACTGGAGGTAAAACATCTGCTCAGTGCACTGGTACTTTACCGCACGGTTCTTGTCTCTTGTTTGTGGCCAGCACTTCCATCTGTAAGTAACTCCAGAAAAATACCTGGGCTCAAACCCAAATGAAGACTAATGGGGGTACCTTAACCCCACCAAAACAAGCCTCGGAAAAGGTTAAATCAGGCTCCTTTAAGAATAAGTCAAAATGAAAACCTGTTTGGAACACATTACTGCATCATGAGCCTGAATAGCAGTAAAACCAACATCTGTCTCGCTCCTGCCAACTCCTTGATTGTTTTATTTCCTGACAAATGGTTTCTGTCCCTTCATGGCAGAAAACTCACCTGCCCAGATGCCCGGCCAGCTCACCTTAGACCTTTCTACACACCCAGAACCCCTCTTCTCTAGCAAGGTGTTTCTTTCCAAGGGGACAGGCCTCACAGCAGTTGTCATTTCCAACTAGGGTGCTTTTCTCTGTGGTTTCCTTACTTTTTCTAGATTTAATATTTGACCAGGAACCTGTTTCTAGAAATATTTTTCCAAGCAAGACCTACGATTAAGATGTCTCCTTTTTTGAAGGTCTGCTTCACATGCAGTACAGGAGGGTGAAAACAGTGCCAAACCAGCAGGGAATGTCATGAAATTTGTTTGTAGGTGAATGGTGGAAATCTCAGGAGAGTAATAATGCCGGAGATTGCAAGATAAAAGAGGTGTCCTCTTGTCACCATCAAACCTAAGCTTCTAGGTTTGGCCTTAACCTCAGTCTAAGCTCAGACTTGGCCAAATAAACATCTGGATGGGGACACCACCTTCTCTCACCCTCCTTCAGGCTAGCCCTGGACAGCTTCTATGCCACGTTTTGTCTGCACAGACCCACGTGTGCCTGGGTTCATTTCTGTGCTGTAGAACTGCTCCATCCAGAGTTTATAGAATGGGAAAGGCAAAGCTCCCACAGCCTCAGTTTCCGTTTCCATTTTCTCTGATGACTGGAGGTAGATTTCAGCCAAAAGCTTTGATGAAGTTCCACACTCTCTGCTGCTGCTGGGGATGCAGAGAGCAGAGGAGAGGAGCCCTCGTTTACTTTGGATGCTAAACAGCAAACAAAAGCTGCTACGGAAGTCCTCCAAATATTCAAGTGGGACTTACTGGTGCAAAGGCCTCTGACAGCTTGCTTAGAGAGGACCTGCAGTGGGAGGCTGCGGGTGGTGATTGTGCACAATTGGGACTGCCTGATAAACACTTCACAAAGGGAATCCCCTCTCTGCTCTACCCCATGGAGAAAAGAGGCAGTGAAGGAATTTCACTCCCTCTTTCACACCAGATATACGTTTATTTTCCATTTTCCCTGCTTTAATTAAGCCTGTGGGCTATAGTTCTGTGACCGTAGCCAGAGCTCCACAAAGTTTAGTAATGCCAGCAGCTGAGGTTTCTGACTCAGAAACGATTTTAATTTAGTTAGGAGGGAGTTCCATTTTCTTTGTCCCGTTCCGAGGTCTGCACTGTTTCAACAGGGCACTGTTTCCCACAGACAGACTTATCTCAGCCTGTATCTCTGTTTGCAGCGAATGATGCATCTTGAAGGGTCTGTTCCTAAACAGGCCTTGTTAAGACTGAGAATCAGTTGGATTTTCTGTTGAAATCCTTAAGGAAGAGAGGTTCTTGCACTCTGCAGGCTAAGCACAGTGTTCCTCGGGAGGAAGTGCTGTGGAATCCCTCCAGAATCCAGCCCCACCGGAAATGTTAATGTTTAAGAGAGAAACAGAAGCAAAGAGATAACGGGTTTTGTGAGGCAATTCATTGCTGCTTAGTCTATACATGGCAAATGACTGCTGTGTGTTTCAAAATTCATTCTGCAGCAGAGATTTCCATTTAAAAAGTAGCCCATTAGCCTTTGATTTTCCTGAATAAAGCATTCCACTGGGGATTATCCATCCATCCATCCATCCATCCATCCACCCATCCATCTCACTACTGGGTGGCCCTAGCTGGAGGAATTGAGAATTCCTGCTCATTAGGGCTCTCTGAACATACACCTTCTCCAAAAACATTTTCAAACGCTTGCCAGAGTAATTAGGGTGGGTTTTTTCCCCATGAAAGGAGTTTGCTGGTGAAAAGAGGCGAGCAGGACATGCAGGGTGGCTAATTATCTACAGATTGGTATGACCCAGGCACCAACAGTGCAAATTGCCCTTCTTCCCACAGTCTGCTCTGGCCTGGCTGGAGTTCACACATTCATCTTTTAAAGAAGGCTGCTGGTGAGGATCCCTCTTCGTCCCATGTGCAGCTCAGTTGGGTTTGGGGGTTTGAGGGTTTTGGGGGGAGAGAGGCATGATAAGAGTATCTGTTAAACAGTTTCACTGCTAGCAGGATTTAGCATTACTGTGAGCTGGCAGGGGCAGAGAACTACCAGGTACGACGAGCCGGCGTCAATCTTGGCCATGCTGAAATATTTACAAAGGGCAGTTAGTGAGCAGAGCTCCTGTTGGAAGTTGTAGGCCTACTTTATACTCTGAGCCTTCAGAAATTCTGCTTCCTTCTTCTTACAGAAGGGCCTTGTCAATAGTCCCTTTTTTTGTTGTTGTTTTTACTCTCTGATCTACTATAAAAGAACTGATGAGTTTTACTCTTTTTTTTTTCTACCTCTGCTTCCGAGTTAGGCTTTATAATTCAAATTTAGGTGTCTAAATCAAAGGAATCCATTTGGGGAAATTGCTGAGCACAGGCCAATTCTGTTAAAAGGAATGTGAATGGCAGATAGATACTCTAGATAAATAGATAATGGAACATATGTTCTAATCATCTGACTGAAGCTGATGAAGGTTTCTTGCCTAGAATTTACCAATAATAATAAATGTTTGGGCTCTGTATTCATGATGTTGAACTCCCCCTAAGCTAGGCAAAAGCCTCTAATTCCTACCACCTTCATCAGGAGCTGGATGCTGAATATCCTCAGTGCCTTGTTGGATATAAAAGAAAATGCCAAGTTCCAGAAAGCCTGTAATATTGCCAAGAATGCTGGTTCTTACAAAGCAAGCATACTGGCAATAACTGGAGCAGGGATCTCCCTATCTGGTTGGGTTACACGCCAGCACAGATAACAAAGAGTAGAGGATTAGCTGAAAATAGCTTTGTCCTGAAAAGTGAGCTGATCTCTTTTCAAGTCCCCCAAGTATTGTATTCAGTTTGCTATTCCCAGCGCTGGTAGTTGTTCTGGCTGTCTGTAGTAGGGGTGGTGATGGGCTGAACAAATGTGTGACCAGCAAAACAATCATGTAAACCCATTGCTGCTCTGCAAGTGAGCAAGATTTCACCTCATTTTCAGCTCCAGTAATTGGTTATTTGTAACAAATTGCTTTTTTCGAAGGAGCTTTGCCTGTGACTGTGTGGAGACCTACAGAGCAGAAAAAAACCCTGTCAGGCTTCACCAAACAGAGTCAGTGAGAACTCCTGCCCAGGGAGACACTGAATAGAGAGCTGGGAAAAAAAAAAACACCTCAAGGGACAACTTTTCACTGGTGGTAGTGTGACTAGCCTGCTGAATTTTGTAATGCTCTTACCATGCCCATCACAATTTTATCTGCAATACAAGCGTGGGTTTCTGTCACGCTGCTTTAGTACAACAGAATACAGAACAAACTTTCCAGTATCAGTATTTTGGCTGTTCTCTTAGTTTCAACCAGTTTGCTCTGACCCCTCTCCACTCCTCGTTCCTGCTTACCTGTCATATCTTACTGACACCGTGGAAATTTCTCCTGTCCCTGGCACATTCCCCGGCAGTCCGAGAGGATTCTGCCTGTCTGCTGAGAAAGAGCCACACATTAAAACAAAGGTCCGAGGAGCTAACAGGGCTGTTTGCTCTGCCCTGCTCCCCATTCTTGCTTTTCTAATCTCTTGGTTTTGATGGCAGGATGACACCGACAGCATCTGCTGCCAGGAGCAGATAAACCGCTCGATCTACTGGGCGGACGGTTTCGTTTTCGTTTACTCCATCACAGACTACGAGAGCTACCGAGTCATCCGTCCCCTCCACCAGCACATCCGCAAGATTCACCCGAATGCTAACATCCCCCTGCTTCTGATGGCCAACAAAGGAGACCTCCTGCGAGCCAGGCAGGTGTCCTCCAAAGAAGGACTCCAGCTGGCCAGCGAGCTGGGAGGTACTTACTACGAAGTCTCGGCCCGGGAGAACTGTGAGGGAGTGCACGAAGCCTTCCAGCAGCTTTGCCAGGAGGTCAGCAGGGTGATCGGGAGCTGCAATGGAGAGAAACGAAGAGGCCTCCACCTTGTCCGACCCAAGTCTCCAAACATGCAGGACTTAAAGAGACGTTTGAAACAGGCTCTGACTTCCAAAGGGAAATCTGCCACTACGCTTTGATGTAGCTGACAGAAACTGTTTTCCACAGCCCTGAAAAGAACGGCAAGAAAATAAGCTGGCCACCACTGACATTCAGCAAGCAGGTTGTGTGAGAGGCCTTTTATCTCTTCTTAAAAACCCTGTGCTCATTCAGCAAAGGAACTTCCAGGATTTGCTCTGTGGGGCAAGAATTTAGGAACTGTGATTTAAAAAATCGATCTTCCCAAATTATTTCCTTTTTCAAAGGGACACAGTCAAGTAGTTGAGGCTTAAAATGTGGATTTTATTAATAAAAAGAACTAAATCCTACTTTAGGAGAGGTGACTTCTCTTGGGTATGGTTGTATTCCCAAAAGGAGGCAATAAGCTACCACAAGACACGAGGAGAGTGAAATGAGCTGTACTGAGCAAGCAAAATTTACCAGATCTGCTTAGTGACAAGACTGGAAAATAAAGGCAAAAAGTACATGAAGAACATAAACAGTGAGAAGTAGTAACTGAAAGCTTTTAAATTGCAGTTTAGAAGGTGTACTTACCAACTTGGGGTGAGATTTGTTCCTATGGAAGCTCTAACCTTACAGTGGCTCTTTAAAGGGAGATTATTTTTTTTTAGTATCTTTTTTTTTTTTCAGATTCATTTTCTTTAAACACACATTGACTGTTTCTGAGAGTGAGTATATGGGCAAAATACGTACTTATAGCAGCATTTTGTGCTCAGTTTCTCAATGGCCTATTTCTCATTTTTCTGTAGGTTTCCTACATGGCAATGAGAGGGGGACAAATAGAGCAGCGTGATTTAAAACCTGCAAAAAAAATGGACTGTATTAATCAAAAGCAAAGAGGTGACCTAAAACTATTTAACTTGGGGTTTTTTTCCCCCCAAACTAATTAGATTTCAACTTCGAGATACCGTATTAAAGAATCAAAACCTTCACATGTGTTCAATTTAATTAAGAGTAAAGCATTGTTAACCCACAGTGGTCTTGGGTTGGGAGGTCTTTGCTTAGGGCTGTCCTGGGTGCTTGGTGATGCCGTTTCCTACTGGCTAATGCACGGCCAGGAAAAGCCACTTACTAAGATGATCCACTCCACTGCACTAAGCCAGATTGAAACACCACCTTATGCAATGAATGCCAAAGTGGTTCTGGCACCCTGAGAGCCTCCCTTCTCCCCTCCGCCTCCCTGGCTACCCTCAGCAGCTGTCACCTTCATCTGCTGTCACCCTGACCATGAGCTGCTGTCACCCTCACCCTCACCACCTGTCACCCTCACCTGCTGTCACCCTCACCCTCAGCTGCTGTCACCCTCACCCTCACCTTCATCTTTTGTCACCCTCACCTGCTGTCACCCTCAGCTGCTGTCACCCTCTCCTGTTGTCACCCCCAGCTGCTGTCACCCTAAGCTGCTGTCACCCTGACCATGAGCTGCTGTCACCCTCACCCACACGGTGGGGAGGTGGTTGTGGGGACGTGGAGTTGGGGATGTGGAGTTGGGGACATGGTGGGGATGTGGTGGTGGGGACGTGGAGTTGGGGATGTGGTGGTGGGGATGTGGTGGTGACATGGTGGTGGGGACGTGCTGCTGGGGACATGTTGGGGACGTGGTACTGGGGCCATGGAGTTGGGGACATGTTGGGGATGTGGAGTTGGGGACAGGGTGGGGACGTGGTGCTGGGGCCGTGGTACTGGGGGCAGCTATATTTAATGTATATATGTAGGTTATACCCACAATTAGGCCCAGGATGCCTTTTGAGTTTATAATTGTACACGGAATAGAGGGAATAGCAAATCTTGTTTGACTTAGAATTCTTGGCAGTCATTTCTTACTTTTAAATAAATACCCCCCCCAGCCCGCGCCCCCGTTTTTTTTGTTTTTTAACTATCAAAATGTAGCATATTTTTCAGCAAGGGGGACACATTTTAATGTTTGCTGTTAGTAGATCTTTTGTGAGTGTCTGAGCTCATACAATGTTGAGACTATTATGCCTCTGATAGATTGTAGGTGTACATCACTGAGGGAGAAAGAGGTGGAAATGATTTTAAAAACTATGGACACCAGTACTCATTCTATTTCTGGGGAGAGATGCTGCTTCACGGTTAAGAATCTTCATTAAACATTAGCAAGTGCCTTGATGGACTTTCACTGCACATAATATCTCAAGAGAACATACATTTGGTTTATGGAATTAGTATAGAACTTTCCTGTTGCCCATGTTGGTGTCCCTGGGTATGCCGGGAGGTGTAGTCACGGGGCACGGGTCTTCCGTGGCGCCATATTGGTGTCCCTCGACATGCCGGGAGTTGAAGTCCCGGGGCACAGGGCTTCCTCTGCGCCATGTTGGTAGCCCTCAGCATGTTGGGAGCTGTAGTCCCGGGGCACGGAGCTTCCGGTGCGCCATGTTGGTAGCCCTCGGTATGCGGGGAGCTGTAGTCCCGGGGCACGGGGCTTGCTCTTGAACTGTGTTCTACACATATAATGACTTGTTCAGTAGAGATTAGAGCAGCAAAGGGTTTACCTAAGTCCAGAGGAGTGTTGTGGGAGATGAAGACACCTCATTAAAAAATCTCAAAACCATGTGGCCTTTTTTCATAGTGTAGAGGTTTACATCCATCCCCAGTCTTGTTTATAAATTAAAAATAACTTGAAAATTGTCTTTTCTAATCCCGTGCTTATACTGTTTGTACCTCCATGCTGTCTTCTTTTCATAAGGCCAATATTACCTTCTTCGAGCAGATTGCTAATTATTAAATTACACATCAGGCCTGCCGCACGCTCTGAGTTTGTACAGTTCTAATTGGCTATCTGGAAGTGTTCGGGGTGGTAGCCGAATATCCGCGGCGCGTAAGGGTCCCCGTCCGGCGCCGCTTTCTGCCCCGTGCAGTGGGGGTAGCTCTGGGGGTGGAAGTGTTCGCAGTGCAGGCTAATCCACTCCCTCTCCGTGCTGTACCTTTCAGATATTCAGGTTGCTATGTAATTATGCAGAGAAAGAGGTGGTGTTTTTATGATGATCTTAAGTCCATGGAGAAGCTCAACAGTGTCAGATTTTCCCCTCAAAAAAAGTTTTGACTCTTGAACAGATTAATTACACTCCCATGGCAAGAAAAAAATCCCATTAATGTGAGGCTGACAATGATCCCAGAGCTTTAGACAGTCTTTGTGATATCTCAGGCCCCAGCTACAACAAGTAAAAGACAAAGCCTTTGAATTTACAGTCATTTCCATGTCTTTATTTTATTTATTTTCAAATAAAAACTAGATCAGCACAAATTATTGTAGGATGCTGATGACAGTGGAAAAATGCCCCTGTCCATACCCTCTTTTATCTGCCTCCAAAGACAACAGCAGT
Source organism: Actenoides hombroni (assembly GCA_024336885.1). NCBI lineage: Eukaryota > Metazoa > Chordata > Aves > Coraciiformes > Alcedinidae > Actenoides > Actenoides hombroni. Next base: position 38,267 of record WUAM01005147.1, read on the forward strand.
AAAATTTCTGTTGCAGTCATAACAGAAGCTAAACTTGCATAAACTCAGTGTGGCTGTGTAAACAAAAAGATTTGCAGCATTATAATGAGCAAATATCACTATATGTTGGGGGCTCTGAAGAGATGGAAAACAAGGTCAGTATAAATAATTTTGTATCCCAAAGCTGTTTAATAAAAACATCCCTATGTTTGCTAGACTGCTGCTTAGCTGTACGCTCACTGACATCTCCCTAATTGGAGAGTGGGAACTTGAGGGTAGCTACTTCACACTGATCAGAGTTTCTGTCCAGAAATCTGGGTCAAAGCCAGTGTTTCATTCACTGGATTTTTACTTTTTCTGTATTTAGAGTGTCCTTTTTGAGTGGTTACACTACCAGCAGCTGGGAAGGACCTTGTCACTTAGGTTTTTGTCAGAACATCTCACCTGACTAGGATTCCACCAGGAGCCTGCAGCTTTTAATCAAAGTATTCCTCTAAAGAAACAGCAGCAATAACTGCATGCCAGGGAAGTTTATTACATTTACATTAGAAATATTTTAGCATTTCAGTGATTTCAGTTCAGGTTCTTATAAGGAGTTATGAGTCAGAAATAAACTATTAAATTTATCTTTGTTGAGTCTGTATTCTGAATCAAGACAAATTCAAGCAGAAGTTCTCAAAAAGATAAGAGAATGTTTTCCATGATTGGTTTTATATTTTGACTAAAAATAAATTACGGACATAATTTGTGATACAGATATATGTGTGCTTACAAAGGAAAGTCCTCTTAGCTTCAGTTGCAAAATAAATGCTGAAGGGTGAATACAGAAATACAGCATAGGAGTGCTCCTGGGGGTCTCAAGGATTTTCAGAAACAATGTATAGCAGAATTTAAGAAGTTTTAATCATCTAATGATCCAGTGAAAGCACAAGCAGCTCTATGTGCCCAAGGAGACCAATCACACAAGTTAATGACTACCAAAAAGCTAAACTGAACAACATTCAAAGGCATCACAAACTGAAATGTTTTCTGTTAATTACTGAACAAGTGCTAAGACCACAAAACATGTACAGCAACTGGGTCATGTTTTATAAGGCTGCAGTCTTTTCTAGGTCAAGAAGTTTTCCTCATATCCCAAACATCCATCCCTGGCAGTAATTGTAAACATGAGGTGTTATCTCTGCTAGAGGCAGAAACTGTCTGCAAAACATGCTTCTAACTCTAGAAAGTGCAGTTAGTTAGAAACTTAAGCTGCAAAGTAAAACCACTGCACAGAATTTGCTTGCTTTTCACCCAAACCAGGACATCTTGGTGACCCTGTGCTGTCCTCTCTCAGTGGACAGGAGAAATACAAGGAGTTAGGGAAGAAGCCTGCATCTTTCCTGCACTCTGTAGGCACTCTGCTAGATAGAAGTGTCTTCTGCTGGTCATTAAGGCAGTACTATTCATACTGGGGGACTTGAGCACTTAGTTTAGAGCTCTAATTAGAAACTAGGCTGAGTTCCTCTTTATAGCCTCTTTACCTTCATCCTGGTAAAAATGATGAATTAAGTAGTTTTAAATAGGAAATTTTTTTGTTATTTTCCACTAATCAGATTTGCCACTTTCCAATTGAAAACTGGGCAAGCAGTTTGGCTTGCTACTGAGTCTGATATACACCCAGAAATGGATTCACCTGCAGCTAATGGGAAATGGAAACAAAATAATTGGTAAATAGGGAAGTATTGCACACTGGAGAACACAGTGATGAGGTTGCAGTACTGGACATAGAACGATTGCTGCAGGAACAATTGCATACTTGGGAACAAGTAGCTAGGCTTGTTGTGAGGGGATGCCTCAGAGTTCTTCTGTTGTGCTGAGGGACAGGAAGGACATTGTGTATGTTTGAGAGTCAGGGAAAAAAACCTGAGCTGCTTGGTCTAATACTGTAGGGCTTAGGTCCAAAGCTGTTTCCAACTAACTCCTTTTGGTCTTGTAATCAGCTAATTTGATGCTAAGATATATTTGCTACCAGCATAGACTTTAAAATCTTCCATGTGTGGTCATTTCAGACTTTCCTGAATTGTTCTAGTGATACCTGAGTAAAGTTGGTGTTCCAGAGCTTAGGAGATGCACGAATAAAAAGATTCACTTTGCTTTTTTGAGAATATTTATCACATTACACACAAAAATGCATCTAATTGCAAGCTGCTGTTTTGGCATTTACAGTACTATCCTTGTAGTCCACCATGATTACAGCACCTGGGAAACTTGCTGCCTGCGGGAAAACTACTGTAGTACCACCTCCTGTCTATTAATGGACTAATTCAATGCATTTACCTTCCTCAGCACTGTCATTTTATACAGCCAGAGCTACATATTTCCTGCTGAAACAGTGCAAGAAATGTTCCTGTATTTTGCTAGTAATTTTGAGAGACAACTCGCTGCCTGCCATGAAGCATAATTACAGGTAATAACTATATCACATTATATGTAAAATAAAAAAACCCTGATTCTACATCATTATGACATTTATGGAAAACTTGATGGAAAAATAATGGTTTTACATATTTGGCAGAATAAAGAGCTGGAATGCACATACAACCAATCCCACACATTCTCTCTTACTGCCAGCATGCTTAGCCTTTTTTATTCATTATTTCAATACTCCAGGACCAAATTCTGGAGATATAGGTCAAAAGTTTTATTTCAACTGATTTCTGCACCAATTCTAACAATGTTAAAATCTTTAAACAATGATTTTTGTACTGTAGTTCTTTTTGTTTGTTTTTATATATTTTACTTTACTATGGACAAATTTAGATCAACCTGTGTCTATTCTGGTTTTAGTCAACATGATCCACATATTCTTCTAGTTCTCAAACACACAATTCAATAAATATAAAATACACATAATAGAAGTTCTGTACAGAATAAATAGCCGTGGTCTCAAAAGTTAAAGAACCTGAAGAAATGTTTTCTATTTTGTTTTGCCTGATAGAAATCTGATACTTACTCCCAAATGAAACATCTGGTTGTTCATAGCACCTACCAGGTGAGCCAGAGATACATTTGGAATATCCAAAACACAAAATGCATCTGCAACTTTATTGAGTCTAACAGACCTATTACCTTTTAGATCACTGATTTACAATACGAGATTCAAATCAGCAGTTCACTTTTTTCCCCCCTTTTGGTTTTTTTTTTTTCTCCCCATGGAAAATTATAGTTTTATGGATCTCACTTTGGAGTTTCTTACTAAAGTTTGGCTCAGCAAGCATTAAAAGCCCTACAGGAGTCTTGGTTAAATCAAATTTTGAGAATTGCTTATGTGACTGGGGTTAGTATTTCATCTCCTACACCTGCTTATTGCTTAAGAAAAAACATCATTCTCCTTGAAGCATACAGTTTAACTAAAACTGCTGTTTTCTCATTTTAGTCTTATTTTCTGTTTCTAAATGTAACGTGAGTCTGGAGAACCCTGAAGAAAATTAATGTTTCTGGTACTATTCCTAGCAGTGGAATATGTTAACATTTAGCATGCACTGAAGGGTCGATTCACTTGCCAGAAGAAATGGCTCAAAGTTCATTCTGTTTGAAACAATTCTTCTTTGATGCCTGAAGATGTAACGTGTTTTAACTGCTTCTGGGAATGACTCAGAATACACTGCATTTTCATACCGTTTTCTAGCTGCAATTCTGTGCGGAGCAGCAAGTTCATTGTGTCAGGTCATAAGGCCCAACCGAGCAAATTAAGGTCCATCAAACTTTCTTGGACCTTGCTTTATTAGGTGGCCTTTCTGGGACAATAAACCCCACCTTTATTAATCATATTCAGAACTAGAGTCTTTGATCTCAAGTTTCACATGATGCAAGTTTCTTTGAAATGACATGCAAAGAAAGCCATAGTTAAAAGAACTACAAATGCTATCAGACATTAAATGTTTGCCACAGAACAAGGTGTTTGGAAATAAATTTTTTATAATAAAATTGTCTCATTTTAGCCCCTTATTTTTCATTTATTGAACAAAATTAATAAGGAATTTAAGATGCATAATATTTTATGACCATTGCAGAAGTTTTCAGTGATTATGAAGTCAGTAAAAGGTGTCTCGTTTTACAATACTTTTAGCAATTGTTCAATAATTTAAACATATTAGATTAACACATTAGATTTTTAATCTAATTACAGGATAACCATTAATCATACATTTGAAATGTATCTATACTGTCCTCCTTTGCTTAAAACTTCCCTGTAAAATACTGCCTTATCACTGCATTTATGTAGCATTTTATGACATGTTTTTAACTAGAAATCAAGGTATTTCTGCAAATTAGCTTTTCATGCATCTCTTGTTGCTTTTTTTTTTTTCTATGTAAGTCCAAAACATTGATTTATGAAAACTTTGGATTTCCTCAGCACTTGAGGTTATCCAAAAGAATCAATCTGCTGATTACTTATTTCTAATCATTTGGCATACATTAATCAACATCTGGAATACATCTAGATTGGTCTCAAAATAAAAGAAAGATGTTGATTGTCTTGAAGAAAGTGCCTCATACAGTCAGGAGCACTCAGGTTCTGAAGCATGTTCCACTTGAAAAGAGGCTGAGAAAACTGAGCTTCTTCAGCATGGTCGATTTCTATATGGTAAATCTCATAGAAACCTCCAATACCTAAGAGAAAATTTCCGACGGAGGCATTTTGGGGTGGATCTCGGGGGTTTTGGGGGTCACCTCACTACGAGGCGGGCTCCACAGCTCTATCGGGCGGGCCCCATGGATCTATGGGGCAGGCCCCACGGATCTATGGGGCAGCCCCACGGATCTATGGGGAGGTCCCGTCTCATCCGACGGAGGCACTTTGGGGTGGATCTCAGGCGTGATGGGGGGCAGCTCAGTGTGGGGGGGGCCACACAGGTCTACGGGACACCGGTCGGCGAGCAATACTTCTAAAAGTCAGTTTCCTCACATCTTTCTATAGCATCAGAAACTTAAAGACAAAGCATCAAGCAAAGCTGAATATAATAAGGAAAAATCAACACTATTTTACCTTATTTATTGTCCTAGCAAAAAGGTATTTTTTCTAAGCAAGGAAATATCTCCTATTTTCTAGGTACCAGTTCCTATTATTTCTATGGAAATCTCTGCAAAAAGGGTAAGTATTCGACAAGTCTGAAAGTGGAAGATTGTGCCAGAGATGCTAAAATATATTCCACAAAGAGGAAATAAGGAATTCCTACCAAAAAAAAAAAAAAAAAAAAGAAAGAAAAGAAAAAAGAAAATGCATATGTAAAGGGCAAAAGTGATAGTCATTTCAGTGCTTTGTGCTGAAATACGCATAAAAATACTGTTGCATGCCAAAAAAAATGAACTGCATTAAGGCAAAGTGGGATAGTGTTAGCTAAAGGGAAAATGAGGTCTTTTTAAGGTGTTTAAAACATTAAAGTTACTTGGAAAGCAGTATGAGAAAAACACACCAACCACTCCCAATCTGTCTTCTTTCCCATTACTGCTTATGAGAATGAGAGAAATGACCTAATCATCCATCAGTCTAGGTTTTGATTTTCAGATTAAGGGAATCATTAGGTGATGCTTAATCAGCAATAAACTGTCTTATCACACTTTCAGACCTGTTCCTAAAGATCCACTTTGTTGTGTACTTTTTGATTAGTCTTCCCCCCTCATATGCCATCTAAGACTCAAGAGTGATGGCAGTTTAAAACCCAGAGCACTTTACTTGATGACAGATATTTTTTAAACTAGAACTTTGGGTATTTTTTGTTGTTATGGGCTTTATTTTTTTTTCCTCCTTTTCTTTCTTTTTTCTTTCTTTTTCTTTTTTTTTTTGCCAAAGCTTACACCAAACACCCATGACCAACGTGGCTGCTGAGTATATTATTATAACAATATTATTATTTAATATAATTATTTAATATAAATATATTATAGATCCTAGAGGTCTTTTTTTAACCATAATGATTCTATGATTCTAAAAGTTCCACAAACCTTGTTTCTTACCAAATTCACAAGTATAGCTGTCATGTCAGGATCTGGAAAGCATGAGCTAAACACTGAGCAAAGCCAAGTATAGATTCATAGGGTTCTCATTCTTCAATTTGTTTCTCAAGATTTATATTGTCTAAGATCTAAGCTTACAAGGTGTCTAACACAAGGAATGGAATTCTGCACAAAAGAAAGTGTTGTTTGGAAAAAATGCATTTTTTGCCCTTGGACAACATCAGCCCTAAAAAGCACGAACGTCTGAGTATACCTTTCCCAGGAAAGCTGCTATACCCGAAATCTTACGTTCTATCTCACCAACTGCTTGCACTTTACTGACACGACAACCAACTTGGCTCCTGAGCCCTTTATTTTAGGTCACAGGAGAGGTGGTTTGGAAAAAATGCATTTTTGGCCTAAAAAGCACGAACGTCTGAGGATAGCTTCCCCA
>WUAM01005255.1:0-24846 GCA_024336885.1 Actenoides hombroni
CAGGCTGGTTTTTTTAGCAGATATGGCCAGAAACCCTGTTCTTGGGACTAGCTGACCAAGAGTCCATGACATGTAGTAACCATGTCGGTTGTACAGCAAATAAATATCTTTAGACATTAACATGTTATATCATTGCTACTTAGTCATCAGGTGATGTTGGACATTAATTTCTTCTGGTTTTCTTTCAGTGCCAGATGGAGAGAAACAAGCAAGGAATTCAGAGTAATAAAACTGTAGTTTATATATATATGGTCCTGCTCTGGCAGGGGAGGTTGGACTCAAAGATCGCCATGGTCCCTTCCAACCCCTGATGTCCTGTAAAAAAAAAATGTGCTTCATTGTTTCGATATGCCTGCATCACGATCACAGCAAGTATCAATAGATTATCAAAGGATTTTTGGTAGACATCTTTCTCTGACAGTGAAAGTTTGGTACAAGTTGATAAAAATCCCTTGGTAGTTTACTTACTCACTAAGGGTATCATCAAGTTATGGCTGCATGGTAGATCAGTATCACTTCTATGGTGCTTGAATCAAGCTGTAGAAGAGCAGACTAGAATAGCTGGAAATATCCAGTTCCATTGTGAAAACACATATGTAGTAATATTGTCAAAATAATTGTCCTTGACTATACAATAATTTTGGCATCTACTGGTACCTGCTATCCATAACCATCAGCACAGTCTCAGTTTTTAGGTCTTCTATCTTGGCCTGATTTTACACCTTTATAATTTCAGGTTTTGAGGGCAGTAAACATCTGACTCCCTTAAAATGGTCTTCTCAGTCAGAAAACTGGCTGGAATGACTTATTTTCAGAACTTACTCATATCAGCTATAAATGCATAAAATGTAAATTTCAGGCTATATTCTCCAAGTTTAGCTTTGCTTGCAGTTCCTCTGTGAGGTTTCTTTGATAATACAATTTAACAAATAGTGAAATTACATGTACCCTGTGTACTCACAGTTGGGTACAGTTGCATATATATCCTTCTTGTGTAACTGTCAGGAATGTGTCCAGCATTGCCTATTTCATGAACAATTTTATTTTATCATTTAACTGGAAGATTTCAAAAGCACAAGACAGAATTTTCAGGCTGCTAGCAATGGCAGAGATCCACCAAATGGATGCCTTGTGACCCAGCATTGTAACGATGGGGTGTTTGGGAAGGGCTCACTTGAAGCACAAGACCCAGCCCAAACCTTCATACTGTATCAAATTCATCCTGATGATTTGCTAAGAGGTCTTAATGCTTCCCTGTGCCATATCCCCAGCCCTCCTGAGATGAGAAGTGCTCTTCACCGATGCAGCAGCGCATTCCTCTCCCCTCTTGTACCAGTGCTGCGCTCCACTTCCATCTGAGACTTTGCTTGTATTCTTACGAAATTAAATTACTGCAGAGCCAAAGGTCATTTATGTCCACAATGCCCTACTCAAATGATGAAACTCTTCTGTTCTCCATTTTGATGTTTCTTAAATTACATAAATTTTTACTGGTTTTGTTGTCTGGAAACAAAGCATATATTCAGAACCACAGCACAATGCTGGGGATCTGCAAGTTGTATAGTCAGTGGATAGATCAATAAAATAAAAAATGCAGTTTAAAAACAATCAAGTACAAAATAACCTCTCTGAGGGCAAAGAACCAGAACAGTCTACAAGGTTGATGGACCATTGAAGTAAGACTCAGGAGTTCTTTCACTAAAGTTCTCCAACCCTTGAAGCGTTAAGCAGAGAATCCTTCCAATCTCACTTCTAGAGGAGTTGTCATCTTAAACCATCTGCACTTCTGCATTTAGCTGCTTTCCTTCATTCTTCAGTCTGTTAACCCCTTACAAAACCATTCTCGTGTCAAGTGCCAGCAGCATGCTTCCATCAGATGAAGCCTGTCTTGTCTGCAGGGAAACACTCCAATCCAGAAGTGTTCTCCTCTATTCTTACAGTGTTTTCTTAGCCATGCACTGACAGATTATATTCCACCCTTGAGACAATCAGTTGCTTTCCTTCTGACCTGAATTCTTTGCAGACTGAGCTTGCAGCCTTCCTGCCTACCCTGGGGGAGGTTTCCTAGAGATTTTGATAGAGACTGTGACACAGGGCAAAGGCAGTGAAGCTGAAGTGTGGCCCAGAGGAGGGGCACACTGATCTAACATTGCTGTTTATGCATTTGAGTATGATCAATGTATTAGAGGATATCAAGCCTCATGATTTCCAGCTCAAATATTTGGCTCCAGTGAGAAATGATGTGCTTTTTATTGTTAGGGCTTTTTTTCACCCAGAATGAATTCTTGCCCAAAACAGCTACTAACTCTACCTTAATAGTGATAATCAGCACTTCAATTAGTGGATTATTAATTGTTATCACAATTCATTTTTATTCTGTAATATTCAAAACTCCATCAGAACTACATGCTGTAGGTATCTGTAAAGACACTGCCTTTACACTGGAGACTTTACAGGTTTCTTCCATGGCCTGGTAGGCAGAGCTGTTTCCTAGGTCTAAGGTGTGGGCTTGAACTTCAGTCTCTAACTTCCTTGGTGAGTGCTTCATCCATAGGGCTATTCTGTAAGTATCTCTTTCAGGTGTTTGTGCTCAGGGTGGAAAGAAAGTGATGCCTGGGAGTTTGAGGTGGGAAGATTTCCATTCTCCCTGATCCCCTGCTTCACTTAAAACTCCCATCTGGTTTGTGTGCTAGAGTGCAAATGCAGTTATTTTATGGCAAATTTTAAGATTAGAGGCACACAGCTTTGAGTCAGCATAAAAGTAGTGCTCCAAATAAAGCAAATTGCTTAGTGATTTTAAGTCGATTTTATTTTGTAAGGTTTTTAGTGACAACTTACAGAACTTTGTAGTTGGCTTTGAAGTTGATCTAAAGACACTTTCCTATTGAATTATCTGTTTCTTTTATCTGTTCAAATTTATTTGGAATAATGATTTTGAAAATACAGTACTTTGCATTGAGGCATATTCAGAGCATTCTTCCAGGCAGCTACAATATTTTAGTTGTAAACATAATGTAAGAATATACCAATTGGTCTAGAATATATCTGCATTTGGCTCTGTCACTGAATTGGCTAGTAGGACACATCAGGGAAAGTGTCATATATTCACATGCCTTGCAGGAAATACAAAGGCATATAAGTGTGATACTACTTTTGGTGTTTGCTCCCTGATTCTGCCTAGTCTAAGTACTACAGTCTCATCTACCTTTTTAAGCTCTGCTTTCTATGAGCAGTGTCACATTTTGCTTTGACAGGGAACAGTGCCTTGCATAAAAATAACAAAATCTACATAACTCCAGCTTCTGCTATTTCTTGCATATTTCTGAGAGTATGTAAAGTTTTGGTGGTTCTGTCATTGTTCTTTTTTCTTTTTTAAAAGCAAATACATAAACTCCCACATAACTCCCATGCAATTAATGTACTCAGCAAATACACAGATTACATATAGGCTTGTTTCTTGTTGGTAAAAACCACACAGATTCTAATGATTTATTTTGATTAATAAATTTTATTCTAAGCTGAGATATACTGTTTTTAAAATGTCATTTATTTTTGCACCTAGCTAATAAATAGGTTCTCTGTCTATTCAGTGAACGAGGTTATTCATCCCATCCAAAATCACGTTACTAGGAAAGGTTCAATAAATCTCACTGAGAAGCTTGGACTAAATGTTTTCTGGCAGGTTCTGTTTTCACAGAAGGTTCTTCAGTAGAAAATTAAAACAAAATGAACCCAAAAACCCCAAACACAAAGTTTAATAAAGAAATCTGAGGATGTTTTTTAATCTTAACAGAATAAACCAAGTAAAATATCCTGGGTGAGATTCTGGCTCCAAGGAAATAAGAAACTCTTAAATAGTATTTCTCATGCTTTCTAAATATTTGATGACTATCAATAAAATTAATAATTTAAAGAATAACATGATCATGACTGACATGATTGGCATTTCACTATCTGAGGCTTTGTCAAGACTTAACAGAACACAGAACAATCCTTTTTCACTTCAGAATCAGACCAGGAGGTTTTTCCCCATCAGGCTTCATTTACCTTGTTCTGGGAACTTGCTAAGACAAGGAATAGCCAAGTTCAAGTGAACAACACAGAAGGAGCTGAGGGTGCTGGTTGGTCTGGGGATCTCTCACCTTGGCAAGCACAGGGAACTTGTTCTGAAATATTCTGACCGTTAGAAGGATGTGAGGTCACCTCATACTGTATACAATTAAAGCTTTCTAATGTTTATGAGGACTTGCCTACCTCAGTGGACAGGGACACTGGGACAGCTTTTATATTGGTTACCACTTTCTTGATAGTAAATCTTTTTACAACTTCTGTGCATTGCTCCTGCTTTTCTGTCCACTGAGGAGTACTCCTCAACTAAATGACTCTTTCAGACTCTCATTAGTACAGGAGCATATCATGGTGAGTTGTTTTTTCAGACCTCCTGGTATTCTAGTTCTTATTCTTGCCTCAGTATTATGAATTCTTGTCACCATGGTCTCCAACTGCCCTGAGAATTTGCCATCTTTAATCTAAGATGACATTAGTGAAGGACAATATTGCTTCCCATTGCCTGTCATGGTTATGCTTTTGAACATCTGAATATTCCTGAGATCTGAGATACCTCATCCTAATGAGATAATCAAATAATGGTAATCAAATTGGGTGCTCTTTGGTAGGGAAAGGCATTTTGGGGAGGCTGGATCAGTTGGGAAAATGTTTCCTATGGCTCTATTTTTTTTTTCTTTCAAATATGCATATGGTGCAGTTTGTCCTCATCATTCAATCAGCTTTAATATAGTGCTCTGTTTTTTGCTTAAGTTGTTTGGGTGGATGTGCTCCAACTCACACAACACTGCGTGCATGGTTTTGTGTGTAAATTTACATATATGCATGAACAAAACTGAATGAAATTCTTTGATTGCCAGATTTAAAAGCCCCAAAAAGGCTGCATTATTTTCCAGTACTGGGATGTGGACTGACATCACTCTTTATATAAGACCACAATTAACTGACATTTTTCTTGAGTTAGTTCCAGCAATTTAATTAATTACCTTGACAGTGTCTGGTAATTAAAAATTGCCACATATGACACTGAACTGTCAGGGATCTTGATATTATATGCATTTTTTTGACCATCAAGTTACTTAGACTATGTAATAATGCTTTTTTGTGTTTAACCCAGGACATTTTCCCCATGCATTGCAACATCGTGTGCTTCTCAGCTTTACCTGATACAATTTCCAGAACTATTTGTATGAGTAGATTAGTTTCTGCTTCCTGTGTAACAATACTGAGTATTGCACTGGGAGAGAATGTTTCTTAATCAAAATAATATAATTTTGCATGTTTCAGGTATATACAGTGTTATTTAGATGGGATTTTTTTGTGTTTCCATCTTAAACACGTAGTGATGGAAAGATGGCTAAACTGAATGCCTTATTTCACTTCAAACTACTTCATTTTCATTGTGAACTCCATACAAAGAGTTAATTTGGGGTTTTTTTTCCTATTTCAAAGCATAAGTAGAAACAGTATTTATAGAACACCTTTGCAGATACATCTTGGGGTGGGGGGAGCATCTGAGATGGGCTGGATTGTGCTTTTGTCATCATCCTGTACAGTCAGTGAAATTCCTTCAGGTAAGATAATGCATTTTAGGAAAGAGAAATACCAAGTGCTGAAGGATTAGTAAAAGAGAAGCTCTGCTGCCACCTGCTTACTTAATTTCATTTCACAGTTGAAGCATCTTCACAAGTGAATCGGGACTAAACACAAATGCTTACAGCAGCAGCTCTACATGTCTGTTGCTGGTCAACATTTTTTTCTCCCTGTAATGTTTAGGAAAACAAGTGCTAGGAATAATTAATGAATATTGTTGCTTAGGGGCAATATTAGAAGTTTAATTTCTGAACTAAACCTTGAGAAAGGAAAAAAAAAAAAAAGAAAAATGACAAAATCAATTTAAACCAAAAATCCTACCCCCAATTTATTCAATATGTCGTATCATGTCATCATTGCTCTGTATTTTATATGTTGTCCATATCTACTGATGCTGTTTAAGATGGGATATCAACACTTCCTCTGTTGGTTCAGAAGCATTAAAACGTTTGTCAACACTTTCAAGAGTACCCGTGAGTATAGAAAGAACTGTGTAATACTAATGCACAAACATCTGTACCATCAGCAATCTTGATTTTTAGTCTGTGACTTTGAAACCTAGGCACTTGGATTTTGGCTGGGGAACTCTGCTTTTTCCTCTGCTTCAGCTCTTGTGGTTACTGCTCCTAGAAACCAGGCAGCCCTCTCTGGAGCTCCAGCTTGCTGCCAGGCTGTTGCTCATTTCCCAAAGCAGAGGAAGTGTGGTAAAGCTCTGCTGCCATCCTGGCCAAAATAGGTCTAAAATGGCAGCAGTGCAATCCAACAACAGAATGTTGTGCTCTGATAAGGATCGTTGGGATATTAATCCCTTGCATGAATTGCAATAAAAAAAAATTGTCTGAACACAAGATTGTTTATTAGAAGAAAAAAAATGAGTATAATACAGATATAAAAGGTAAGTATAATACAGTAAATCTTAAAATGCCCAAAGTTAAGAAGGGGAGGATGTACTCTGGACTCAGCTCGTGTAGGCTGCTTTACATTTGAGTGTGAAGAATATGCAGCAATAGCAGGTGGCATTTGTGTAAAATGGGACTTGCAATACCATTTGCTGAGCAAAAATATCCAAGGAAAAACAGTTGTTAGGTTGTGACCTGATCCTACTGGGTGGGATGTTATACCTCAGACTTTAAGGTGCTTTTCTGCATATGTGCTTGGGAAAGAGAAAGATTCCATCTTCAGTTCCTGCTGAACCCAGAGATGTAGGGAATGGGGAGTAGAAGGTAGAGGGTGCTTAGACTCCATTGCTACCTAAAAATCTCTCTGAGGCACAAAACAAGACAAATTCAGGGCAAACTTACAAATGAAACCTACATTTTATTTACACATATAATTTTCAGTGAAAATCTGAAATTTACCATAGCAATGTTGGAGGAAAATGCCAAGCAACAAAAAAGTTAAAGCTTTTTTGGCTCTATAGTTTCATGGATGGAAATATTTTTGGTGTGTTGATATATACAGTATTGGTCACTATTTAGTTCAGCTTTAATAAATGGACCCACTGAGCCTATAGAGAAATTAGGTGTATTTTTTTTTTTTTTGCTACAATTACAACTTTACAAATAACGACTGACATACACATCTGTTATATCTGCGACCGTTGGAAGCAGGAGAATTTATTGTTGGTTGTTCTTTAATGGTAAATTATTGTATATTATGAAAGAAATGTACAGCTAAACTTTAAAAAGCATTTTTTTTTACTATTTTGGACCAGTTTTCCTTATTTTCAACATTTTAAAGATAGATGCGATCACTAAAAAGCTCATTGCCAAAAGGGTGATAATTTTCCAATTCTCAGGAAAAAGAGTAAGCTGGAGAAGTTTCACACTTGTAGAATTTGTGCCTCAGATACTCTTTCGCACATTGGTGCCACATTGCATGACCAGATGAGGCAAAAAATGTATGACAGAGAAACATCTCGTATTCTACAAATGCATAGTTGCCTTCACTGGAAAAAAAAGGCTCTTTTTTTATTATTTTTTTCCATTCTCTCCTTGGAGGCCTGATGTTTGCTGATGGAAGTTCCAACTGTAATGTTACATTATTATTAAAAGGGTATTTCAGAAAGTTTAGCAGGAATTTGGAAAGGCAAGCTGGAGGGCCTTCTGAAGAAGAACATTCATCATGAGGTTCAGATACACAACTTTTTGCCACAGTTCCTGTAGGAAAAAAATTCCTTGCTTGTGTTACACATAGATCTGTCATTGTTTCAACTTTATGTATCACAGTAACTTCAGTGTTTCCTTTGAAGATAATTCTACTTTCTTTACTTTCTCAAAAATGTGTAACTTAGTTATTTGATAAATAGTTAAAGCATGGTTTTTTTGCTAAAAAGAGATTGACTAATACATCAAGCACCCTGACAGACACCTAATTTAATGTATATTTTTACCAGATTCAAATGCCATAATATATTTGTTATAAACAACTTCTTTCATTTTGAGTTTTTTTCTCATTAGCTCAATGTGTAAGACAAACAGCTGCCTGTTAGCAAAATCAGTTTGTATATAAAACTGGAATTAATTAAAGAAATCTGCCATATAATTATATTTTTTTAAATAATGACCTGGTCATGTTTAACTATGGCAGTAAATGGATCTTCTTGTAGAACTTACATTTCTCCAATGACCTTCTTCATGCCTGTGATGCTAAGAGGTGTTGAGTGCTTACATTTTGATGCATGATGGGTCCATAGATCCCTCTCTATTGAATTAAAAAAAAAAAGTTTAACACCGAGTAATTAATTTCTTACCTTTTATATACTACCTATATCTAATTATTGTAAGGTTTGGCTACCTGTTGGATGTGCCAACAGCCAGGACTCTGCCATGTTAACTATCCCATACCCTCCATCCTTACTGCCTTGCCCCAACCCATTCTTCTCTTCATCTACTACTCCTTTACACAAAGACATTAATGATGAAATAAAATGGAAGATTTGAAATCAATTTTTCAGAAGTACCATAGTCCATTCCTCTGCCACAAGGCATAATATATTAATATATAAACCCTTCTTGACATATATTTATCTAAGATTTTATTAAAAAACTGAATAAATGATTGTGATTCTGCAGCATTTCTTATAAATTATGGTGCTTCCAAGGACACAATTGTAGGGCCAGTTCTCGTCAATATTTTTATCAATGACCTGGACACAGGAGTTGAGCACACGCTAAGTTTGCCAATGATACTAAATTACTCCATTCCCCATTAGACTTTCACATGGGACATAGGAGGCTGTTGAAGGGTGAGTTTTCTGATCACTCTCTGGGTCTCCAGTTGATGAATCAGCTTCTGGATAGGGATCAGGGAATCTCAGTTGGTGTGATATTGTTGTCAGTGCACCGTTGTGGTCGTGATTGACATCTGCTGCTCTTCAACCCTCACCAATGTCTCCACAGAGTGGTCCTCTGAGAGACAGGGCAAAGTGAACAATTGTTAAGTTTTCTGCTGGCACTTAGGCACATATGTAGTATGTGAACTCCAAATTATCTTCAGGAAGTTCTTGTTGATTTATAGACAAAAGAAATCTACCTTGTAGATAAAAATAGTTTTAAACTTAACGAGATGCAAGTCATTGTTTTGGGACTACTGTTATAAACTCCCAACTACTATACTGTAGCTTTCTATCTTACTACGTTAACTGAGGCACAGCAGAAAAAATGTACTTGTGTTTTCCAGTGGCATGTCGGAAGAGAAGTTTTTAATTAGACCTAAGAGAAGAAGGAGCTTAGCCCCAGGATCTGTGGTGTGGAGATGATGGGGCCCTTCCAGCAGCTCTTTTCCTGATGTCTGCGTGGCCTGACGCCAGCTACTTTTTCGCTCCTGCAAGAAGAATCAGGTTAATCAAAACGATGACAGCCAAACGGACAGAGGAGCAGGACTCAGCCAAGCCTCTTTTGTCTTAAGCTCCAGATGGAATTAGAAAGTTAAAGCAGTGCTGTGTGGTCCTCAGCTCGAAGCTGGGTCTAAACAATGGCACTTAATCAGCAAATCCAAGATTTTCTAGTATTCTCAATTTTTCAGGAAGTAATGGAACATTGAACAAAATTATTTCAAAGGCTATAGAGAATGCATGGCACAATTCAACTTAGTCTTTATTCATGACAGTAGTTCTGTGGTGCTGAAACACAGTGATACAGCCTTCACATCAGATGTCTTAATTCTGTCTTGAATTTACTTTACATGTAGAAGAAGAAATTGTAGCATTAGTCCTTCATTCAAACAAACAAAAATTGCCCACATTAATATGTTCAGTCATCACTGCTATCAGTATAAAATAATGGCCTAGATTATAAACAGTGGTGCTGCCATAGTTATTTCCTAGGCTCATGATGGGTGAAAACATGTCCCTGTTTTAAGATAACTGTTGGCAAATGTTGACATTGTAATACTAACTTCTGTCCCTACATTATTAAGACTTTGTATGTATAGTGTATGTATTTAGTAGTATATAGAAAATAAATGGAACACATATCACTGGTAAACCATGAATCAGTGAGACTTGCAGAACTGTGGAAAGCTACTCATTTGACATCCATGTGTTTACATTCATCATGACACTCGTAATAAGCCTTGGTTCCCTTTTTTTCTTCTGCAATTCTAAGGCTCTGGAAGTATTTTGTAAATAAGGATATACTACTACTTTTTTTTTTTAATCTAACTTTTTCTATCTTTCCAAGCAGGAGGTGGAGACAAAGAACATAAAATGCTGAGAGGTCTGAGCCATTCTGTGTCTGCTGGTGTCACTGTATCTCTGCAACCTCAGTAACAGACACTGGGATCTGACTTGCACCAGTACAACCACCTGAAAGATACTTTTCTTTCAGAGGCCTCGTGTCTTGGGAAACTCTGTAATCTTTATGAACATGGTTTTACTTTCTATTTGAAGAAGAATTAATGCAAAGTAAAATAGCCATATAATTGCTCTTGCTTTTTTTTTCTTGTGCTGGAAAAACTACTATGCCATGGTGTGACAAGCAGTGTGTGTTATTTTATATGCAGAGGGTTTTAATGCTTTCTTTGCAAGGTAATTCTAATGTTAGAAGATGAAATAATCTGACCAGTGTTAAAATTAAACATGGGGGGGGGGTGAACAGTGAACCCCCCTCCTCCATCTGGTCTTAAAAACTTGAGCTTTCTTAGGGCAGTGTATTTTTAGTGCTGTGTATGTACATGTAAGAAATCAAGAAATTCACATTTCATATTCATCTGTTTATATGTGAGTACTTTTACTAGTAACCCCAGTTGAACTTGGGGAACAGAAATAACACCCTCTCGAGTGCATTTTGAAGAGGCAGACAAGAAGGAAACAGCCCTTAAACACACACCCATTGATATTAAATGTCTTGTGTTAGGACAATGTATTGATGGTTGCAAGTCAAAGGAAAGGAAGTACACTGAGCCAAGGGAGGTGAAGACCTAAAGCCACCTACAGAGTCTTCAGTTAGAAGATAATTTTCTCTAAAATGGGATCAGTTCTCAGTTGAGGTGACATCCCTGTGCTTGCTGGTTTTTCCTGTTGTACTTGGACTACCTCAGCTTGTTCTCAGCAGCTTCCATCTGCACTAATACCAGGGGCACACTCTCCACCCTTTGCAAAGTTCCCCAAGCAAATGAAGCCTAGACCCTCGCCCACAGTAACTCAGTGTAGGTCAGTGTTTTAAGCTACATTACTAGTCAGGTGTGCTGCCTCTTGCCTATTGCTCTGTGATGGCAGTGAATTAAATGAACTTGTCCATCCACTTTCCAATGTAGATTGTTCCTTCTGTTCTCGTAAACCTCACTTGATGTATTTCAGCTGATGGAGCTTTGAATGCATTCCTTGGCAGACTATTGCATGGATTACTTGTCTTCACTTAAAAAGTTATTCAAATTTTTTATTGCTCAACTTCTCCCCATGCGGAGAAGGCAGAGCTGGAGCCCTGAGTGTCTGTGGTGTAAGGGGGCAGCTGGATCCCCCTGCACACTGAGACCTTTCTTTCTCATTGCCCACAGCTGCCCCAGGGCACCACATCCAGTTTGGGGCCTGTGCCCTGGGCACCCCCTGCTCTGTGACCTTCAGCCTCACCACCCGCAGCAGGGAGCAGCCCTGCGCTTCCAGGGGCTGCCTGAGACCCCTTCCACTGCTGCCCCCAGGTGAGCCTGGCTCCGGGGAGGACGCTGTATCCAGGCATGACAAGCAGCATCCACAGGCAGCAGAGCCCTGGAGGAATCAGCGCCTGCTCGGGCTTCCCCTTTGCCCCAGCTGAAAGAAGAAGTGGTGACTATTTTTGGTGCTGCCTCACTTCGGAAAGAGTCGTGCAAGCCTCCGAGCATCACCCGAGCCTCCGAGCATCACCCCCGCTACGGCACCTTGCTCCGGGGCAGAGGAAATGAGTAATGGTTGAAGGTCGTGGCTAAAGAACAAACAAGAAGTGTGTTTCAGAGCTTTTGTCACATAATTCTATCTCAAACTCAGCAACACAATACAGACAAATCCAAAAAAATATTTTTTTTTTCTCCACAAAGATAATTGAAATGTGACACACACTGCTTGGCTTGTAAAATAAATAAAAAACACTTGTCTTATTTTGGAATTATAGGCATACAAAAGGACCTTCAATAAATGCATATTACCATATATATTATTTTAAGGTCTTTTCTGTTAGTGATGTTACCCGAGAGGACAGAAAGCAGGAGCTGCAAACTGCAGCATGAGCTCAGGAATCATCTTTCCTACTTGGCCCAGCAGCACATGCACTGAACTGGGATCAGCCCCTAGGCACAGCAGGACTGAGAAAATAGAGAAATAATAGAAAATATTCTAGACCACTCTTACAGAACAATAAATTGCTATTTTCAAAGGGCAAGTCAGCTTTGGCAAGTTTCAACACTGTGGTGTCTATTCACTTCAATTAAAATTGAAGTGCACAACTGGAAGTAAGCTATTGAGGTCTCATGGCTTTCCCTGGGAAGAAATGTAGAGGCAGCATGTATAGTTGTGGACATTTGCTTGGGTGTGTGAGGAAAAGCAAACAGAAAGTTTCTGTCCTCGCAAAAGAGCACTGAGAGAATTTTTTGCTAGCAGAATCTGAAAGAAAGAGAAATAGGGGAGTTGGAGTTAACAAGATGAGTGAATTTGGCCAAGGAATTTGACTGGTCATCTAACAAACAGAGGAAAAATAATTTATACTTTTAAAACTATTGATGCATAGCAGTGTTGCCTATTTTTCCAAGCACATGTCTGATGGCACTCCTTGAACTTTAATGCTTTTATAGCAAGTTTTTTGAAAAGGAACATCCAAATCTGAGCTTAAGATCAGAACACACAACACAGGGACAAGAATGGAGCAGGGAAAGGATAGAGACACAGAACAGGAGCAAGCACTTGTGTTAAGTCTTTCACATCACATTCAGCTTTTTATTGTCAGCTTCAGAACTCTCTCTTACCTAATCTAACATCTCATGCTTCAGTTTAGCCTCTGGTGCCATCTGAGCTCTCCAGCCTGAATGCCCTGTTTCTGAGTCCTTTTCATTGTGTTCTCTACCAGTACTTTGATATCTTTACCCAATAATATTTTTCTGTCTGGAATAATCTCTACATATTCTAGATAAAGGCTTTATTATTCCTTCATCTCTCTCCTGTTGCATAAAATAAGTTATTGTATACTCACAATGACCTACAGTACAAAATACTACTATATAATAATTGAGTATTTTCATCCAGCCAATTGTATGAAAATGAATTTAAGACCTCAAAAATTATGACAATATTACTTTTCAAGTATAGTGGAAGCATTGTTTATTCATATTATTCATAAAAGTTTGTCTTTTAATGGCAGAACTCCTATGGTCTGATCTTTTGCAAAAGCTTGATTTCCGAAGGACTGTGTGTTCTACTATTGCTACATGAAACACAAAACTCCTCTGGACACAGGAAGTATTAGAAAATATCTTTAAAATGTTTCTAATGGTAGTCCATTCCTTATAGGCCATGTTCAGAATTAGTGAGGAACTCTGCTGCAGGGCAGCTTCTCTTCAGTTCCACTCTGGTCACAACTATTTGTAGTTTAGCCCTAACTGGGAGCTGAGCACCACAGAGCACTTGCTCACCAGCTTCCCAAATGGGAAGGAGATCAAACACGTCTGGTTGAAGCAGCATTGATCCACATTTTCTGAACACTGCTGTATGCTACAGTGAAGTTGATACCAGTTGAAAACCCAGAAAGAAAATAACATTACCTACGGTGTTTAACATTTGCAGTTTCCAGCTTTGGGTATAGGAACACAGCAAGGGAAATGAATTCTGGAATGCACAGAAGTTTATGAAACTGTTAAATCCAAAGATCCCTGTGCCCATTACCTCAAACCCAAACCAAAGTTTCTGCAGTTGAGGCTCCTGAACTATATAGAATTTATTGCCAGAGAGCTGCAATTGGTCAGTCAGTATTCACTCGACTGTGTTTAGGATGCAACGTGCTGGTGTTTTCGTGCTTCATTATTTGAAGCCATTGTGTTATGTGACATTTTTACAGCCCACATTAGTCAAACAAAACTGTGTAGGCATGGAGTTTGAAATTCGAGGGTGAACTTGTATTTAAGACTGCCATTACTTTTATCTGACTGGGATGGCTCATCACTGGTTAAGACTGACATCATTTGCTCTCTAGATACTTTTATTTAAGAGTTCAAGCATCTTGTATATATTCTTCTTAGAAAAAGAGTTCTGCAGCTTAACAGTGGGACAGGTGGGAAGCAACAGAATTGCACCTGCATCAAAACCAACCTGTGGGTAAAACAGGGCTGCTCTCTCAATGCCACCTTCCAACAGACTGCATTTACACATGTTCATCACTGGGAGTTTATAATCCTGGACTGACATTTAGAGATATGAATGATTCTGATCAATAAAATAAAAATCATCGTAATCCACAGCATCACAAGCTATATATTATAAAATAAAAAAATCCAACAATACAACAAAAAAACCCACAAAAAAACCCCCAAGAAGACTACAAACTAAGGATATAAAATACAAAAATAAACTATTTTACAGGACTTTGGTCTTAAAACATAGCAGAAGTTGGATCACTTCTCACAAAAACATTTATTCAAATGTATATTGGAACTTGGGGTTTTGGCTGGTCTTTCAACAGGCAATATATAGGTTGTTTTTACTGACTGCTGACGTATTGATCTGTAAATTCATTAACAGTATGTTATTAGCACAGTAAAAGAGGAAAACTGTGTTGTAGAAAATAAATGGAAGTTGCTGCCAAGACAGAAAGAATAGTGCTTTGTTGGGTTTGGTTTTGTTGTCCATTTCACATTCATCTAATGACTGGCTTAGACATTTTCTGAGCTGATCACAGCATAATACATAAATGACATTATATGACAAAGCCATGAACTAGAAAAAGGAATAAAATGCCAAATGAAAAATAAATTGTTGTGGTGTTTAACTATAAATAAAGACATTGATATGGAAACAAGACATAAAAGAATCAGCTTAAAAAGGGTCTACTGTGGCAAAGCATGTTTTTGTAAGGAGTAGGATCAGAGGTACATGCACATATCTATATGAATGTAATTACATATGTTGACAGGACAGCTTCAGACTTGTGCTGTGCCATGTGTTTCTGAGAAAAAAAAGATTACAAGAGTGAATTTGAATAATCCTAGTTAAAATAACCAGAAATAAACCATCATTGTGACATGCCCACAGAAACTGAAGAGGCCAAACAAAAACAGGAGAGAAGTGTTTTCATTAACAGTTGGACTAGAGGAGCTGAAAGGTTTCTTCCAACCAAAACAGTTCTATGATTCATTTAATAAAGAATGGGGTTTTTTGCCCAGAATTGGACATTTCTCAACAAAATATAACTAGCAATCTATAAAATAACTCATAACAATTTACTTTGAAAATTCGAGAGTATTCTTATATTGAAACCCAGGAACCTGAAATATGACAGCGAGGCAGAGGAAGCACCTGTGTGGCAGACACTTGGCTCACGTTTAAGCTCAAGAGAAAAATGAAAATTTCAATTCATTAATGCAGAGTGACAGATTCCATGTTGCATTTGGGCAACTACTACATGTGAGCTGCAGAGCAGAGTGCTGGTTCAGCCGCTCGGAGCTCTACCACTGAATCACCACTGAATAAGGACATGCAGAAGCATGTAGTTACTTATACATGCCACAAGCATATCAGCACCTGAAAACAGCACAGAGACCAAGGGTGCTTGCAGCTCAGTCACAAGACCTTGCCTTTATCACTACGCAGATGAACAGTTTAGAGTGGCAGTCATGAGAGCATCAACTGCCCTGTGCTGAGGGCTGCTCAGAGGAAGTTCAAAT
Organism: Actenoides hombroni; assembly: GCA_024336885.1. Taxonomy (NCBI): domain Eukaryota; kingdom Metazoa; phylum Chordata; class Aves; order Coraciiformes; family Alcedinidae; genus Actenoides; species Actenoides hombroni. Next base: position 15,997 of record WUAM01005255.1, read on the forward strand.
AAGTATCAGTGGCGTGGGTGTGGCGGGGAGTCGGGGGGTGTTGGGGCTACGTGTGTGTGGCGTGTGATCTATGAAGCAGTTAAAGAAACAGTGGATTCTTATCTTTTTTATGGCTACTGCAATACAATAACAATGATTACATTTATTTTTCCGTGTAATTCTGCAAGTAGCTGGTAACAGCAGCCTGTTCAATACTTACTAGTGATGTAACTCTGATAGCTATGGCAAAGGTGATGTAGGCTCATGGCCCTATATAAGGGTAGGGTTGGGTCAAGCTAAGACCTCTGGTTTTCAACTTGCTGCAGTGGGGAGCTTCAGTGTGGGACAGCACCAGGGAAAGTTGGATTCTTGGATGCAGGTACAGTCTTCCTGCTTTCTATCACTTGCTTTTTCTATGATTTTATTAGCTTGATTTTTAATACTTTTGTTTTCTTCTTTTTTGCATTCTTTTAGTAAACTGTGGGGTTTTTTTTTCCACCTGATTCTAGGAATTGTCACCATCTTTCCTGATGGAGCACTCAGCACTGTGTTTTTGCAAGGACTGTGCTCTCACTCCCATCCATGTTACTAGGAGTGAGATAAGCATCAGCTGCTGGATGTAATGCATGGAGCAATGGGTAGGTGCTGTAATTTACTTTAGCAGATGCCAGCCCTTGTATCTGTGCAAAGACTAAGATAACATCAAAGCAGTAACATCAGGCTCTTGAAGACACAGCAGTGAAACTGGCACTTTTTGAGATGAAACAACCTTTTCTGAATCATTGCTTGATCAATCTGTTCAACATATTAAAAATAATAGTCTTATTTTCATGAATTTTTTTTTAATTCTCTATATTACAATAATTCTTTTACACATCTGTAAACAATGGTTGAAATGTATGGACTGTTTTCTTCAAGTCTAAATGACCAAGATACAAATACTTCTTCAAGATAAAGTAGTTATTTCACTGACAACCTCTAATGACACTATGTCAAGGAGAAAATAATGTGGTTTAATTCATTATTAGCAAAAAAATCACTCTGGAGCTAGCAAATGATCAATAAAGATGACAGAAGACAGCTGTGCTGTGGGAGATAAGATACCCTGGGAAAGGCAAAATGCTATTTACATACAATACAAACTTTAGAAAGGGTCTGGCCTCCTAATAAGGATAAACACAGGTTAGTTTTTCTCATCAAAGCAGTCAGCCCATGGTTAAAATTCATTCTGAGAGAGAGATGGGGAGTTAGTTTAGTTAAGTCCACTTTTTCTCTTCAACTGGCAGATAATTATTTTGATGAAGACTATCAATATTAAAATACATGCTCACATTTTACATGGATATCAGAAATATTTTATATTTCTGTTTTTCAGAAAGAAGAGAAAGAAGAAAACAGATTAGAAATGAGAAAGAATAGAGGAAAAAGGAGAAAGTGCTGAGTCTGTTAGTTCAACACCAGTGTTTCTATTTTGGGGATTCTGCTTTATCTGTAGGAGTCAAGAAGGCTTTTCTCTCCTGAAGATAGCCTGAAACATAATTCTTCCCTTTCCCCTGCCCTACAGGCCCTCAGCAGTCCTAACAACAACAGCTGAAAGGTTACAATGGGCAAATTTGCTTCTTACCTCATTTTCTCCTTGAAGGTAACAGCATGAGAGGAAAGACAGGCAATTAGCTGAGTTCAGCAGTTACCTTTCCAAGCTGCTTCCTTCTCTGCTCACTTGCTCCCTTTGGGAAGCTAGGGAGAGCAGCAAATCCAGTCGTCCTCTTCTCATTTGAGAAGAAAGAAATCTTGAGTCCTTTCAAAAGCAATAAAAATGCTATGGTCCTAGCTGGGGCTGTCTTGAGTGTTCTTTCTAAAAAGACCAATTCCGTCGCCTGTTCTAAAACAATCAATTTCAAAGCAAAACAGCGACTATAATTAAAGGGAGGAAAATCCCACCACGGCAGAAGAACCATTATTAAGGTAATTTATTTTTTTTCTCCTTACCAGCCCTTAACAGATTGAAGGCTACAGCAGGCCAGGGAGTTTCCAGCCCATCAAATAAAACACAGAGGTGTCTGCTGGGAAAAGCTTTTCCAGCCAATGTTCTCTACTTAATATCCTAGTGCCTCTTCATATGGTGTTAACCCCACCATGGAAAAAAAATAAATAGGAGGGGGGGGAATCGGACTTTGGATACGATCCAAACCCCACATTCCCAAAGCTGCTGAGAATCACTGTGGGGATGCTACCCCTCTGTCCTTGTCTCCGTGTCTCCAACCTGTCTGTCACCCACAGAGGCTGTGTCAGCCTTTAGTCAGGAAGCCTGGGAACTACAGCCTGAGTTGGTTGTAATACCAGTGGCTCAAAGCAATTCACTGCACAACTAAAGGCAAGAGATCTACCACATAATAGAACTTCCAAAATGTTTACCATGAACAATGGACTTTTAACACTGTTTTTCTCCACTTCTTTTCTGCTTTTCGGCTGTTCGCAGCAATGAACACCTTATAAACACCAACACAGACCAACTTCCCCTGCAGAAAATGTAAAACAGAGGCTGTGGCAGATCCCAATTTTACTCAGCATTATGAGAAATTTACAGTACGAAGAGAGCAGCCTTCACGCTGTAATGTTGTGCAACTTAGGTTGCCTTTATTAGGGAGATCTTTTGTTCTGCACTTCACCATCTGGCCCGACGGACTCTACTCCTCTGTGCTTTTGGAAAATATGCTGTGGGATGCTAGAACAAAGGAAAAAGTAAGCCAAAGTAGTTCAGAAACATTGATTAAAAAAAAGCACAAAAGCACAAAATTATTTTAATAGCCTTTAAAATTTTATTAAAACTACTTGAATTATTAATTCCAGGTAATTTAGTCTTGAATGCTGTGCCTTCCTCTTTCAGAAGGTATTAGAGGTGACAGGTTTCTCCAGCTCTCTGGAGGGCTTAACTGTGCTTTTCTTGGCTGTGAAAGTCAGAGCTGTCTTCCATGTAAAATGGAAAAAAAAATCATATTAAGCAGGCAGTTGAGCCAGGTTCAGTGCTGGGAAAGCCTTCCAAGAGTCCTGGGGGGAGACAGGGGAAAATAGTGGAATAAAGATAGCAGTTTCCACGGGTGTGACTGCCCTTTTAATGAATTCAGACTCCTTAGCCAGCACTGACTAAAAAGTCAGTGAAAACCAATGGCTTCAGTGGCACAGGGAGCAATGACTCGATCCTCATCTATGTTTGAGGTGCTTTCCCATGTGTGTCTCTGTTCTTTTAGAACAAGCATCAGCTTGTGCTCGCACTATACATATACGTGAGGAAATAGCACTGATGGAATGGGGAACAGGGTTTGTGTGCACTCAAGGTTAGGATTGAATCTCAAACACTTGTTTTATCTTGGTGGATTTGGTAGTCTTCTCGTTAAGACGGTTAACAAGGAAATGTCACCCTAATATTGTATTTGCTTCCTGATTGGTCTCTGGCCATTCCTCCATAAAAAAAGATTATGTAATTATGTGAAACATTATTTTTATGACCTGTGTGCCTGCGTTAGTGTAGCTATATTCGTTTTCCTGTGAATAAAACCCATTAGGTTGTTTTAGCATCTTAACCTCTCCGAAATGCAGAACAATTATTTTTTAAAAAGTTAAGATCAGACAAATTTTTTTTCACAAAGACAGTGATACTCTTTAGAATCTCATTCTTTTCTCATCACATATAGGCTAAAGCTCCTGTATCTGTAGTGAAGTTTCAGTGAAGGGAGTGAAAATGTCTGATTTACATCAATGAAAAATTGGACCTCTAATTACAAGGTCAAGAGAATACTGACATGAAATTCTCACTCTAGTCTCCACTGCTTGCAAAGAGTACAACACTTCCAAGATTTCTACAGGACCCATGTAACATCAGTTCTGAAAATCATCTGCACTCACAGGATGATCTGGAGGAATAGTCATAGAATCAAGGTCTCAAGACATCTTGGGAGTTCAGCACCTATCTTCTCTATTCCTAGCTTACATAAAAACTAATCTGCCTGAAGGTGAAAAATTCAGGTCTGTCTGTCTGAGACCTGTTTTCTCTGAAGGTAGCAGGTATAGTGGGTGTAGGGACACTTGAAAGCACTTTAAAAGCAGCAATCCAAACTAGAGAAGGGACTGCCTTTTGTGTCCAGTGAAGAATAGGGCAGAGTTTCAAGTTTTTTTACAGCTAGATCCTGTAAACTTGTTTTACACCTCTTGTCCAAATATCTGTGTTTTGGCCACATCCCAAGAAGAAAGGACGTTCATCATTACAGGTAGGAATTTTCCACTGTGAAAAATCTACTGTTCTCAGTATTGTATCTACAATGATTTTCAAACACAATGTCATTTTTTTTCCACAGAAAGCTTTTCCAAAGTTTGTACAGAACTCTCAGATTTTTAGTTAAGGTAGTTAAAGTTATTTAAATTACTTTTTTCTTCTAACTTGATTTTGAACATCGATTTTACCCTGTCATGTCTGCAATGTTTCCTGATCTAGGTCTGTGCCACAGAGTCACCTCTTTCAGCCAAAGTCAAATTTCATCTAGGCCTGTCTTGCAAAGATACAACAGCTGCTAGATTGCCAGTGGGCCACAACCAGCATATGCAATGTTGACCAACACTCTCTTCTTGTTTCTCTGTACCCACCACCTATTATGATGTTTCTGGTCTCCTGTTTTTATATTTGGCATGTCAGGTTAACTTGGGGCAGTCAGGGAGGCTTAGCTAGAATTAGCAGGCAGGGCTGATTTTGTACTTTTATCACATCTCTTTAAACCAGGAAGGGTATTTCTGCAAGGGTGCTATCCTCTGGTGTGGGTGTTGATGTGACTATTTGATGTTATTTCTGTTATTTTTAACTAGTTCAGTTGCCATTAACATCTTGATGGTGTTGAGGCAGAATTACTCCAGTACTTGATGCCATGCTTAGGTCACTGTGCCTCTTAGAAGGTCTGGGTTTGTAAATCAGCTTTTGCACTCCTGATAATGTTTTACTTCATTCCTAATTTTAATCCATAAATTGAAATTTACATTCCTGGTATTTTGCCATCACTGTGACTTTCCACAGCCTCCCAACTCCCCAGTCTAATCTGAAAAGGTCAATATTAGATGGGAAGGAACCACTGGCAACAGAAAGAGGGCTCTACCCTTGTGTAATTTTCATCTCCCTGGGTATCTTAATGCATAATCCTTGTTGCAGTCTTTGCCCATGCTTATAGTAGAAAAGAGTCGGGGTTTTTTAGGTCTAAATGGAATTTCTTTTACTTCAATTTGTGCCCACTGTGCACTATCCATTCGCTGGATATTACTGAGAAGAGCCTGGTTGCACCTCCTTGACATTCTTCTGTCAGGTGTTTATGACACATATTTACAAGATCCATAACTATGTGCAGTTCTACCCTCTTCGTTCTCACAATGTTCACAAACTTTAGCCATCTGCGCGCACTGCAGGGTTATATGAACCAGCTGGTGCCCTCTATGTGAACCCCCAAAGTGCCCCCTCCCCCAACCCCGTGTCCCCTGACCCGCCCTGGGTCACACAAGGCACTGGGAATGTCCCTGGGGTGGGTGGCACAGCTGGCACGGGCAGTGCCCATGTGCCCCCCCCAATAAAGACTCGCTCTCTGTCATTGTCATCCGTGTCCCCTTCCCCCACCCCCCAGTGCCACCCCCCAGAGTATGCTCATTCTTCTTCTTCTTCCCCCTCTTTCACACAAAATCAAATACATATTTTAACTTCATTTTCCTTTCTGGAGCATGGTGCATTTCTTTAGGATAAGAATGAGCATTGTAAGCTTCCTTGGAGCCAAACACATCTGTATGAGTTAGCTTTAAGATGGTCCTTTGTTGTAACACAATTCCAGATGTAGACGTTCCCCCTCTCCATACTCTCCACATAAGATGTGGCTTTGGTGGTTCCTTTATCTTTAATTTGAACCAAAGCAAGGAAACAGATGTGTATCATAATATCATCTTCAAATGTAACCCTTGATATTTCAGTAAAGGAAAAAGTTATATTTTCCTCACATGCTACTTAATTGCTTAATATGAAGAGGAAATAACAACTGCTAATGACAAAATTATGGGTTTCAAGATATCATTTTATTAGGCTATGAATATACAAACATATAATTTGCCATACAGCCACATTTGTCACTGTGATTTTCCATTCACGACATTGTCACCCACAACATCCTACTTGCCAAGTTGGAGAGATATGGATTTGATGGGTGGACAAGGAAGCAGAGGTGGGCTCAGGGGAACTTAATGAGGTTCAACAAGAGCAAGTGCAGGGTCCTGCACCTGGGCCAGAACAATCCCCACTATCAATACAGGCTTAAGGATGAGGTGATAGAGAGCAGCCCTGCAGAAAAGGACTTGGGGGTGCTGATAGAGAAGAAGCTGGACATGAGCAGCCAGTAGAATAATTCCAATTCCAAACAAATAATTAACTGCCAAGACTAACCTTTGACCAGCCTTTATCAAAAGGATAAGGTGATGTGATGATACAAAACTGGAAGCAGTAAATGACACCCTAAAGGACTATGATGCAATTCAGTTAGACCTGGATAGACTGGAAAGTTGTGCGGAGAACCTCATAGAGTTCAACAAGGACAAGTGGAGGGTCTTGCACCTAGGAAGATTAACCCCCTGCACTAGTAGAGGTGCCCTTTTTTGTCAGAAGAGAGAAGCAGGAAAGTGTTTTCAGGAGAGTGGGGACAGCAGGTGCAGTACTGACAAGGGCTTTTCCCCCAGGCAGGGAGAATGTATGTGGTGTGCCTGGGAAGCCATGTGGAGGTACAGGCTGGGAGGTGAGAAAGAGGCCTGTCAGCTGCATGGGTTAGTCAGATATGGTCTCTCATCCTCATTTGTTTGGCTTTGCTCACAATAGCAACATGATCGCACACTGATAGCTAGGGTAGGTAGGGTGCTGGCTTGCGGGACTGCAGCAAACCAAATGTAAAAAAACAAGTGGGATAGAGCAGCTTTCCTCGTTTACTGTGTGCACGGTGTTGGTAGAGCACTAAAAATTCAAATCTACTTGCTTATTATTTTGATGGTAAGTATACACATTATCTTGTCTTCCAGAGTTCTGAAGATCTAAAAAGTAGCTTGCTTGACTTCCATGTGTTACTTTGGAGTTGTCCCTTGGACTTTCAGAGTATTTTACAACCACCCTGTGCCCTGTTAAAAGCACCAGCTACTTACTAGAAACAAACATTGTATTTGATTTGTATGCATAGAGAGAGGTTTGAAATGAAAATTTTATGGTACTTTCCCCCTATCACAATTTAAACTAAAAAAATAATAATGCTAACATGGCTGTTTATTGAAGTTAGTTTTTTATCTCTTGCATTTCCCTGGGAGTTTGCAATTCAGCAATGTTCTGACACCAGTTATTTGGCCAACAGGTCAGTGACACTGTCGGTACCAGCCTTGTGTCTGATAAAACCCAGTGTGAAATATAAATACTTTCTCCATTATGAAAAAGAAAACGGGGTATCCAGTTTATGACTTTTATATAGGAAGAAATAATTTATAGAGCTAAATTCTTCTCCTGAAGTGTACAAGGCCAGATGTCACTGTGAGGAAAGTTGAGACTGGTCGAAAACTGTCTTTAGCAGGCACCTTGTAACCTAGGACACTTTTGAAATGTGTCCATGTACCAACACATCCCTAAAGTTGTCAGAATTAACTTTCTAGTACTTTGTTGGTTGCCTTGGCACTTTCTCTGCCTCTGAAAATATGTCTGTTAGAATACCACCAAAGCACTTACAATTTCTAATTAGACATTGAAACTGTTGTTATTAATTTTTTGTTTTCTAAGAAACATCATTCTGTTTTCAGAAGAATTACTGTGATGATTTGTTGTTTGTTTCTTTTTTTTTTTAACTGGAAGTAATGGGGGTTTAATCAGCCAAGCAGCAAGTTTCAAATGTCTTTGCATCTCACCCCAGTAAAATGAGTAACTTGTGTCTCTCGCATACTCTAAAATTCATGGTGGTAATGAGGATTGTCAGAGACCTCTTTTCCTCCCAAAGAAGTATTTGCCATTTTAATAGTTTTTGAGAGCCACTGTGACCACCTATTTGTGTGGACCCATCCTTCCTCCACTCATGGCTAGTGACAAACTCCTAAAATGTTATGCCAAAAGCTCAAGTAGTTCTGTGTATATCAACAGCACACTGGAAACATAGGTTATAATTTTTCAAGATCTCTCAAGCTACCTTCTCAAACTGCCATGCAAACAAAATATCACGCAAGCATAATTATACTAAGGGCTCGATCCTTTTCCCCTTGATGCCAATGTCATTCCAATTAAATCAGCCAGAACTCCACCATCTATTTTTTTAGATTACATGTTGCCCCCTATAGTTTATACCACACTGCAACTATGCATAGATCCACTTATTCATTAGTGTGATTTATCATTTAATTTAAAAAAGTTAAGAAAAAGCAGTACAACTTCCCTTACATAGCACACAGTGATTAAGGAAACACTTTTAATGAGACTAACAGAACTCAAAAAGATTATCCTTTTGTGGGATAAAGAGGTATTACTATTTCTATAAAGTTAATAAATAGTGTGCTGAAAGTAAACGAAATGAGATTATGCATTGTGGAGTTCCGCAGGAAACCAGTAATAGTATTAATTCTCTGCTGAAGTCCAGACATCACAGAATGATGAAGAGAGTCAGTGGCTTCTAACACACTAGAGACAAGAAAGATGATGCAAAGAGATTTGGAAAGCAGACAAGTTACAGGTGGAAATGCCTCTGTGATACAGGTATATACCTGAAATTCAACATGTCATACTGACAGGGTTTGGGATATTTATTCTTACTCAGAAAAACACTACAATTCAAAAATCTTCAAATT
>WUAM01005291.1:0-24846 GCA_024336885.1 Actenoides hombroni
TTTTTCGGAAACAGTTCTATTAGGATTTTTTCCTGCCAACATTTTCAGATTCTCTTAATTCATGTCTTAGAGAGGATGCCATGGCTGAAACTAGCAGAAATACATCTTAGACATCCAGAAAGAGCACATATTAAATTTACATTTGTTAAACTGGAATAACCATCCTGTTAGTGTTCCTGCAAACCTAAAGTAGTCAACAAATTTTAGTAGAGCGCCAACCAGAACTATGCAGCATGCTACCAATTCCACAACTCTTATTTACTAGTTTAGAATTAGCCAGATAGTGCCAATTTTCTTCTTGCTGAGCACCAGCTGGTTGTTTCAGAGGACTATTTACCATACAGCACCTAGTTTAGAGTTGCTTGCATAATTTCCTCAATAATCCACTTACAAATAGGCATACTTCAGACTTCAGAGTAGTACATAGATAAAGCCCAGTAATTACTGTGAGAATTTCTTTGACTTAACCATAAGTAACAACATTTTTGTTTTATGATGATTCCTGTTTGATGTGTAGCACAGCTGCAGGTTTTGGGCATAACTTTCTTGCTTATGGAATTTTTAAAGCCTTTTGAGACAGCAATAGCTTGCACACTTGAAATGCAGACTAGAGGAGCTTTAAATGAAGCATTGCTGGTGATGAGGGGAAGCTACCCAAGTTTGTCCAATTTTCTTGTTCAAAGAAACTTGTTCTGAAATATTTTTAATAATTTCAAACATCATTCAGACTCTTCCTGTTTGTGTGTCTGGGTTTTGGTTGTTTTACATGTTTTTTTTTGGTGTTTTTTTTTTTTTTGGTTTGGTGTGTTTTCATGGGGTTTTTTTTGCTTGTTTTTGGTGGTGTGTTTTGGTTTTTTTCTCTACCTATCTCAAATCTAGAGTTTCTCTACTTGAACTAGCACTTTGTTGGAGATTTTTTTCTTTACACTGATGTGGAGAGTAAGAATTTTGGTATTTTACTTGTTAGTAGTCTTGAAAAACAGTATTCTGGTACATCTACCACCCTGTTCCTGTGTTCCTAGCTTCTCCATTGCTATTTCATTTGAGGTTAGTTTTCCCTATGCTGACAATTTACTGAGTTTGTTTTAGATAATGAGAAGATTGCCTTTCCATCATAATGAATTTTGTAAATATGTCATAACATTATTCTTAACTATTCAAATAAGCACTGAATATATTTATAAGATTTATTACAACAAGCATACTGCAATGTAGTAGCATTTTTTGAGTAGACAAGATCCATCAGTAAACAAAGTGTAAGGCACTTCAGATAACTCATTGTATGGTGGTGCATTCTGGGGATGAACCACTTCCTCAGGCAACATTCCAAATTCTCTTCCTTCTGGCCAGTCCATAATCTCTTCCAGAATCCCTGGGGGTTGGACTTCCCCAGCTGAGCTTGAAGGCTAGGCAGGTGATATGATCAGTAAAAAGGCTATATAATATTCAATAAGTGGAGTGATTAATAAAAATATTCAAGAACTCTGGGAAAATATCATTATTCCTGCTTCCTCAGTAGTGTTAAGTTTAACCCCTGGGTCTGAGCTCACTGCTTGCTTTTCCAGCAAGGGGCATCACAAGCCCTGGTCATAGAGAACAGCCCCTGCAGGTGCCAGAGAAGGTGGAATCCCTACCTGGAGCTTGGACTCAAAAGGAGGACTCTAGAAATACAGTGAGAGGATTTGGAACCTGTTCATTTCCAGTTTATTTATTTTTCAACATTTGTGAGAACAGCGTGGTGTTCTCATTGGCTTTCCCTAATGTCCTGGCTTGCATCTGATTTTATAAGTGGGGTGAAGTTATTTTATGGCTTAGCCTTTTCCATTTTCTGAAGTCTCTATATTGTACTAAAGTTGACTATAAGCATCCTGATTGAATTAATGACCGAACAGAACCTGTAAATAATCTAGTCAATTTTATAACTAATTTTTGGGAGGCATTGTCAGGAAAAATAAAGATAACTGTATTAGCTCAGTGAAACAAAAGCCTTGAAGATATACAAAGGAGTATCTAGAAATAATGCCTCAGACCTCCTTGGTTTGTCAGTCTAGGAACAGATTTGAATGCTGAAAAGATGGGGGATCAAAACTTCTTATATATTTATTAAATAGTGGCAGCATGCCCTGGGAGCCCTTGTTCTAAAAACAAAAAGCATCACCAGTGTTACAAAAATGCATACAAAATTAGAAATTGCTTCAACTATTTTACTAGGTTTCCTAACTGATTTCATGCAGTGATAAACATCATTGGGATTTTACCTCACTGAAATGCCGTAGCATCCTCCATTACTTGCTGTGTTTCTCCTGTTCTTTTCCTAATGTCTATTGGCTGCTGGGATAGACTTCTTATAGCTCGCTTCTCCTAGCTTGCTGCAGAGCAGAGTAACTGCTTCTAATAGTGAATACGCATGAATCTTAGGGGTGTTTAAATTTCCACTGTACAGCTCACTGCTGGTGTTCTCTTTTTTTTTTTTTTTTCTTTGAGGGAATACCATATTGTTTTGTCTGGGCTTCTGTTTCAGGGCTGAGTTACAAACCACTCTACAGTTCAAGTCTGCAGTCTTGCAATGATGGCAGGGCTGATCCAAAAAGTCAGAAAAAAAAAAAGTCAGGAATTCCTTGAAAGTGAGAGAACAAGCTCAGTGCAGTTTGGTGCAAGTCTGTAGCTGTGGATTCAGTAGCCTTCCTTCAGGCATCAGCAAAACAGTTGTTTGTATGCAGATATTTTTCTTCCATAAATATATCGGATAACTTTGAACTCATGACAAGCAGAGATGAGAGTGGGTGAGAAACCAAACCCCATAGAAGATTTCCTGCAAACAGAGCTGGATTGCTTGGACTGCTTTGCAAATCCTGGCTTGCCTGGAAATGCCAAATAAGGCAGTGACCAAAATATCTCACTCGTTAAGCATCTCTGAACTTCATTTTTATCTTTTCATTACAAGATGTACTTTCACAGGATTCTTTCATTTTACTGAAAACAAGCACCATCTAAAAGATCCATTCAGGTTAAAGAGGACAAAAAAGCTCATAGTGACTTCTCAATCTGCTGTCTTGCCCTGACAACATCCACACTACATAGAAAGGCAAGCCATTTTCAAAACCCAGTTCCCTAGGGAGTCTATTAAGGAGCATGCTGAAGCACAGAGTGACACAACCTTTTTGTGTGTGCTAAGACATTAGTGAGAGCAGCAACTGGGCTAAAATAATGGTCAACATTTCCACTGAGGTAATTGGATTTGGTACAAAAAGTATCAGTTTGTGTTAATATCAGTGTTTCTTTTAACATCAAATGCATTATTGAATGCCAATGGTTTAAAAAATGACCAAAAAGAATAGATAGAATATGATTCTTGGAAAGAAAAATTATGGAAGCTTGAACATTATGCAGTTCAAATTATTGGTCCATTTTATTATGATGATGTCTGTAATTGAAACATAGAATTTAATCTTTGGACAAAGAAACTTGTAACTTAATGACTGAGTAACTTGCTGATAATCAACATAATTCCTGAATGCATATTCTTGTACTTTTGTCTATTATAGTTACTGTAGATCTGAAATTACTGTTTTCCACCCTCAGTGATACATACCGATATTCTGGTTTTACAGACAAGAGACAAGGGTGACTTGCTGAGATACATCCCATCTCCCAGGAAGTGACTGTTAGGATTCAGCAGTCAATAAAAACCACTGGAGAACTTTAAAGGAGGAATGCGTAAGCCAGGGCAGATTTAGATACCTTAACATGTATTAAAATTATCAAAGACATTATCCAGGTCCCCTCTACCTTTAGTGTTAATAAGAATAAAGACAGACCAACTTTCTCTGTCTCCTTTAAAAACAAAAATGAAACAATTGTGTCTTAGACAACAACTATAATTAGTGTCTATATAGCTATTTATGTCTGAAAAGTGCTATCCAGGTAATTAAAGATTTAAAGTTCATCTAGTCCAACTCTCTTGCAGCGAGCAAGGACATCTGCAAGTAGAACAGGGTGCTCAGAGTACCCCTCCCGGGCACAGCATTGGTGTGCACATCCCCGAGGGGCAGTTGGACCCAGCAGGACCTCCAGGAATGAGAGGACTGCAGATCCTGGGGTACACGGTCTAAACCAGTCTCAAACTGGTCTGTGAAGCCATCAGCTGGTGGGTCCCCATGGGACAAGGCTGTTGCAGAGGGTTGAATTCAGCAGATTGGAGTCTGATTGATGTCCCAGATCCTGCTGGGTCCGTTGGTTTGGAGTTTTTGTGGCTTTTTTTTTTATCAGTGAAACTCTGAGTTCTGCCCATGGAAGGGCTTTGGATTTTGAGTTCATGTGTTGGCTGGAAAACTCACTTCAATAAATACAATGATAATTATAGCTAATAATCCATTGTAGTTCTTTGCATCAAAAGCCATGGATGCAATGTGCAAATGCTCTGTGTTTCTTTACTGGAGTCTGCACAGCTGGGGTCCCAGAGATGGAACCAGCTGCAGGGCACGGGCACTGCCACGGGGGGTGGGCACCAGAGAGGGCGTGGGATGTATTTTTAGTCAGTGAGGTGCAAAGGGTTCTGTTCTGCTCTTCCTTGGAGCAGTGGGGTGAATGATTTCAGGAAAAGCTTTCTTGAGGAATAATGGGGTGATATGGGGGGTCCCAGCAATGCTGGGGGAGCTCTGCTGGGATAGACTGGCATACTGGAAAAAAATCAAAAGTAATCCAGAATAATTTGGGAGCAGAAATTTTTACGTGAGTGGATGAAATTCAAGGAACTTAATTACCCCTCAGAAATCATTTAAGGAAGAAGTCAGTTTAGTTAATCACAGTTCACACTGAGTAAAATTTAGCTGGGTATCAGAACCCTAGTCGATTGAAGGTGAATTGTTAGATTGTCCATGCTTTCTGTCCATGATATTTCTGGCAAATATGAGTAGGCTTATTTTTGCCCATATCTGATTTGCAATCTCTTTTTTGATTTCTGGGTATTTGTGACAGAGTATTTGCATGCTCTGATTATTTTTGGAATCTGGATCAAAAGATTTTGTCTGCCAAAGGTAGTCTCTTAAATGAATTCTTAACTCTATTTATTCTCTGAAATTAGTGAAAGCTTCCCATTAGTATCATTGTAGGATATTTGTGATGACACCCTTACCTGGGATGGCAAAGCCACTATGTCATGAACATATGGGAAGTCCCCACTGTGATGTCCCAATGACCCGAAGGGTGGGACCCACAGGTACTGGGGAACACGGGGCTGGGGGACTCCAGGGTGGTATCCGTGGGTGTTGGGAGATGCTGGGGGGGCAGGAGTGGTACCCAGGGGTGCTGGAGGCCCCTGGTGCTCCAGAGCAGGCCCCACAGATGCTGAGGGCTGCCGGGGCGGGGAGGGGGTGCAAGACAGGAGCCGTACCCACAGGAGCGGGGGGAGGTACCCAGAAAACAAACATAACACTTAGATCATCTCAGACACTAGAAGGTCTTAGCTAAAGGTTCAGGAGAAAACCATTAAAGGTTGTTGTAAGGACAGCTGATCCCTGGGATTAGCAGGGTTGATACATTTTGCCTGTATCCATTAAAGCTGCAGTAGGGAACTTCAAAATCAGACAATAGTTTTCACATATTATTCTGCAAATCAGAACACATTTAGATTTCATTTGTTATACTTCAGATGTCATTTCAATGTATTAAGACATAAAAAGGTACTGTATCAGAATTCTGGAAGAAGTAAGAAAAATATGTGTAAATATTTACCTGAGACTACAAAACCTTGAATACTGAATGGGTTTTATTTGGGATAGTAAAGAGCATTTTATCAACTGCTAAAAGTATAGAAGAAAAGAAATAATATGATGTGAGTTCCTTTATAAGGGGCAAATACATGTGGTGGGGCAGGGTGAGGGACTATGAGACACTAAATTATTCGGCCCGGGATAGCAGTACCAGAGGCTGATCACTCGGACAAAGAGAAGGAGGACAGCCTGGGAGCCGAAGACGCTGTAGACCTGGAACTGCTGATAGAGACTGTGCGCACAGGCATTAACGTTAATATGGGCAGGCAGGCAGCGTATGATTTGTTTAAGTGCTTTTTAGAAAAGCGAAATATTAAAGGCATTGATTTAAAGAAAGAATTAGAGCCTCTGTTAGAATATGCTGAGAAGTTGGGATATTGAGACAAAATGGGCATTCTTTGGTAAGGTCATTGACATTGAAAATGCTGGTTGTTATTTACTGCATCAATGAAGCTTCCTGCCCTGAGGAAAGAAAAGCCTCCAGAGCTGCACTAATGAGGAAATGACCCTCCTATACTAGTCTATTAGTTTACCTGCCCAGTGTGGTACTTCTTTCCCAGCCCTCACTCCCAACAGCAGGATTTTCTGGGACTGAAGTGTCAGAACTAAAGGAAGGCACAAGGAGGATTGGAGTAGCTCTTCAAGTGGGAGTGGAGAGCTGGGGGACAGAGGTGTGGAAGGGAAGGGAACAGTGACAGCAACAGAAGCCCTCAGGAAGTGTTCAAGTGACAGAGATTCCTTGCTTGCAAGGCTGGTTCAGATGAGGTTTGGTTTTTCTCCCTGCCTTCAGGCTTCTGTGCTCAGTGACCTGCTCTAAGCACTCAGAGCTCCTTTCTCTCATATTCTTCCTCTTCCATCTCACTGTCCCCTGTGGTATCACATCAGATCTGTCAGGTGTTGCTGTTAATAATAATATTGATTAATATTAGGAAAGAATATTGATTCTGTTGCAATCTCATGAAGTTAATTACATTTTGAGGAAGTTATCCACTTGATTTCTAACATTACCCACATCATGCTTCATCACTCTGGTCTTGAGTAACTAGTTATTCTGGAGGACTATCAAACATGGCAAGGTGAAGAAAACCTGAAGAGCTTTCTTTCCAAAACAAACATAGAACACAGATAACTGAAGTGTTCTCAGCAGCCTTTTGGAAGAAATCAGCTGTTTCTCTGCTTCTGTCTTCTACAGATGACCAATAGCAAACCTGTAGCCAAGTAGAGTGTGCAAGGGGAAATCTTACTGGCTTTATTGCTGTTGTGTCATCTCAGTTCTATCAGGAGAATAGGTTGGTCTTTGCCACTGTGTTTGAAATTTTATGGAGAAGAGGAATGGGTGAGATGCTTCTAAATGGAAGACTTTTGCTCAGGATGGTGTTCACATCACTTTCCCTGAGGGAATGAGATTGTCCTTTATTATGCACATTTGAAGCAGCATCTCCAATTCCTTCCAGAGAATAACATCTTGTCCTAAAGGTATGAAGTGGATCTTGCTTATTCCTGAAACCTGAAAGGTTCTGACAGCTTCCTCCTATGAGCTTGTCAGCACTACTTTGTTTACACCTCAGTTTGTACTGCTGCAGTTTCTCTGCACACTGCTTTTGAGTAGAGAGGGTTAGCACAAAAAAAAAAAACTCCTAGAAAATGTCAAGTTGGAATCTGGTTGGTTTAAGCTGGTTACTGTTAAGAGCTGCAAGGTATGTCTGTCCAGTCAAGATGATTGAGAATAATTTTTGGTAGCAAGATGGAAAAGGCAAATTGCAAAACTGTGGAGACCTGCTCTCCTAACAAGCCAAACATAATAGAGTCCTATACTCACAAACCAATTGTCTTGAGACCCAGCTTCTTACTTCTTATCTATTTTTAGACATGTTACAAAGGTTCTAAATTAAAAAGGCCACAAACTACTTCCAAAAATGAATGAGAACAATATGAAGATAAAACAATGAGAGCTGACCTTTTCACTATTGAGGTTGTTTTCAGAAAGAACTTCAAAAGTCTCTTTTAGTTAGAAGAAATAATATCAGATAATATTAATTTATACAAACACAGCCAGACACACAGAACACTTAATAGAACTGTATGTTAACTGTGCTGATTTTAAGTGTCGTTTCTGGTAGGAAAAGGCCCTTTTGGTTCAGTGTGATGTGTAGATCCCGGTGACCCCGGGGGCGATAAAGCAAGGAGCAAATCCAGCCAGGTGCACTGGGCATATGTATAGTGGAGCCACAGGACTCTGAAGCCCTGAAGTCGGACTGAAAATGAGAGGACTGTGGGTTTTCATCTTAAATTAGATGGAGGCACAAGGTCTGCCAGCTGTGGAGGAGGGTTCAGCAGGATGAGAGCCTTAAAATGTTAAAAAGGTAGAGTGAAAACATGCAAAGTAATGATCTTTGTGTTCCCAAAAGAAACCTTTTTTATTGATTATGATATTTCAACTAACAATCAAAGCTTGCTTTTGCTATGTTTGTGTGGTCTGCTTCTTGGAAAACAGGGCTTTTCCACCCATGAGAGTGCCCTGGGCTTCTCTCTACTCTTCAGGAGCTAGGAGCTAGCCTCTTGAACTCAATGTCCTACTTGGCTAGCAGTTAATGCTGGGTTGCAGAGCAGGTGCAGCACAAGCTAATTGCAGGGTTATAAGAGAAGCTGGAGGAATGGTGTACTTGGGAAACATGAATTCAGCCAGGGTGGGTTATCCATACCAGCTTTAAAGAGTCTGAGGAGACAAACAGTGATGAAGAAGGGCTGCTGCAGATTGCTGCAAGAGTCTTAAACACCCAACAAGGATTTTGAGGCTGCTACTTCTACCTACACCACAGTCCTTGTTGGAGTGTGCTTGGATCTCGGTGTGGGAGACCTGACATTGCCTGTACTCATGCTAGAGAAGAAACACTGCAAAAATCAAGAAGGAGGAGACTCAGAGGACTCTCTTTTTTTTGACCTGATAGCATTTGTTGCTGGGTCTCTCCAAGGCAAAGCAGGATCTGGCCATTAAAAAGCAATTTTTCCATCACAGCATCAGCAGAAATCTCCTCAGCACCACTTTGCCTGAGCTGGTTGAGGTCACCTTTCTCCTGATGGGTTTGGGGCCGGGGGCTGGCGGGGGGCTCCGCGGGTCCCTTGGGGGCGGCGGGGCGACGGCAGCAGGCGGCCAGTAGCCCGGTGGCCAGGACGCCCAGGGCGAAGGCGCCCAGCACGCAGCCCACCAGCACCGGCACCGGCACCGTGGCCGCGGCCCCCGGCCCGGGCTGACGTACCCCTGCGGGACCCCCCGTCAGACCCCGCGGGCTGCAGACCCCACCCCAGGGTCCCTCTCCCACCCCGGGGTCCCAGATCAATAATATAATATTAAATTAAATACATTAATTAAATATGTTTATACAATTATAGAAAGCAGTTACTGCATCAACACAAATACACTTTGCTTTCATTTTAATAAATACAGATTCTTTTTTACTTCAGAATAAACTGTTCATACACATATGATGAGCATATAGAGATTTTAAGACAGTAATCCATTTAAGACTTTGGGTGAGTTTAGTTTGTGGTGAGGTCCTGCAAAACATGAGGCCCATGTTGTTTTGTTTTTGAGGGGGGAATGCAGCGCTTCAACTTTTTGCCCAACTTTAAATCAGGGTGGGGGGATGAGGAACCCAATCTGCTCTGACCTGTGGGGCCGAGCACCGCAGGCTGACTTTGGCAGAGTTACCTCCCAGCCCATCCTCTGGAAGCCCCCGCTGAAGCTCTGCTTTTGCTGAGCTGTTTGCTGGGGCTGGGTTCTGCTTTGCAGTGTCTACCTGAGCTTTGTTGCCTGCAGGTACCCTTCAGGTAAAATACAACAGAGAAAGAATCAGAGAGGAGCAGAAAGAACTTCGAGCTTCCTTTGTACAAAGAAACACCACAGGTGGATGCCAGCAAACCAATTAAAATACAGATAGGGAATAAAATACTTGTTTTACTGTTATCTCTGTCCAGAGACAGAGATCAGCACAGGAAAATTTCAGCTGAGAGATTCAGCACAGGAAAATACAATTAAAATTTTCAGCCATAATCCTCTACAGCTTCTTATGATTGGGCTTTGACACCCACCTCACTGTGCTATCCTAAATATCTGCCCTCTCCAGATCTATTTTTCTCTCTTGGGAGTTTTCATGGAGGATTTGAGGGGAAGAAGAATTGGGGAAACACAGCAGCAATTTGTAGCTTCTGAAAGAAATGGATGTTTTCCAGCTGCTGGAAGCAGGGTGTAGCAATACATCACTGGTCAGGAGCTTGCAGCTTGGTGACAGGACAGCATTACTGGCCCCACACACCTTCTGCAATCACTTCCCAGAGGTGCAGGTCTCACTCCAAGTCAGATCCACAGCTGGCTGCTCACTCACAGAGCTCTGCTCTGGGTCGTGGCCAAACCCCTTGCAAATAAATTGTTGGGGGTTTTCTGGAGGCAATAAAGACAGGCTACTGTAGCCACCTCTGTTACTCATCAGCTCATTTACTGGAAACCTGGAGACGTGTGTGAGTGGCCAAGTGCTCTTTCTGGAGAGACACCACGTTCCCTAACTTAACTTTGGTGTGTATGTGTGTCCTTTGTGCTTACAGCAAAACTATTCTGGTGTTTATCTTCTTTAAACACTAGTTGTCAGTATCACCTCAGCTGTGTAAAGTCACAGTTGAACAACGTGTACTTTTATCAGAGCTTCCCTCGGCTGGGCTTAGGAAAGGAGAGCCAACAGAAAGGAAGGTCTGCTGACTGCTCAGGACAAGCCAGGAGCACATGCCTGGTCTTTGTGAGTTCTGGTCCTGTTCCTGCCCCCCTGTAGCTGGGCCAGGGGCTTCTTGTCACATGTTCACTGCACAATCCAAGCAAATCTGGAGCCCTCAGCACAAGAAAGACACGAGGAAAATGATCTGAAGATCTCGATTTATCCTGATTGGACTAGATGGTCTTTAAAGGTCCCTTCCCACCCAGACCATTCTGATTCTAGAAGTGAATTGCAGAGTCCAGCACAAGAGCAAAGGGGCCCAGGGAGCTGCTGGGACAGGGAACAGCCCCTTGAGTATTAAGAATAATCTTCCACATCCATGAGCATTTGGTGTTTCCAAGCAAGGGCCCCTCAAAGCAATGTTTCCATAGGAATTGTGTCAGCTCCTCCTGTGTTCCACAGCCTCCCAGCAAGACTTCACTCACCCTCCAGTGTCTCCACTGCCTTAGAACTGAGAGCACCTCCCTACCCCCCCAGCAGTACCCGCTGAGAAGCATTTTTCTCCAGCTGAAGCTGCACCTTAACCCAGAGCTGCCTGCCTTTAATAATCCCTTGGCTGATTGTCATTAATCCACATGTATTTTTCTCCCGAGTGCATTGTTCACTTACAGAACAGTTTCTGTACTGGGTCTTTTATGCACGCTACCTTTTTCAAGGCACAACAGCTATATGAGAAATAAAATTCAACAGGGAAGACCTGTAAACAATGGGACTTTGGTGTTCTTACCCTGCTCTTGTCTTGTCTTTAAGATGACACTGAGCAGAGGTAATTTAATGGAGTACATTGCACAAAAGTGAAGAGAAGCCCTTTTATTGTTGCTTTTTATTGTGGTGTTTTCTCACAAAGGATAAAAAAAATTAGTGAAAGAATGAGGTGACTTAGAAAACAGGAGCAACAATCTTGAGACTGGAAGATTTGACTGGATTTGGCCAAACTTGGTTGAGTTTTGGAGACTGGCAACAGCTGGTGTTGCAAGAACACCAAATAACCAGGTACTTGCAGTAGATTATTTTGCAGAGAAACTGCTTGCACTGATTCTGATTTCCTTCCTGATTTTCTGTTTTGCACTCTAATTTTACAAAAGAAATAAGACACACATTTATGCTACTCTGGGGATGGAGAAAATGAATTAAGGAATCTAACACTTTCAAATAAAAAACAAATCAACCAACCAAATAAGTGAAAACCAAAAACAAACCTTCCAAGAACATTTTACATTCTCCTGAAGATTATGAGGTCAAGAATTCAATTCCTTTCTGCCACAGTGTTCCATTGATTGAGCATCCCTTGGGAAGTGCTCTGCATTGAAACAGAAGGAATATGAAAGTAAGGTGGAAATGTAGGTGTACTTCTGAATGAGGGAAGAACACCTTGATGTTCTACCAACATGAAGTCTGAGTAGACTGCGTGTAATATGAGATGGCTAACCTCTGGGATGAGTTTGCCAACTAAAGCTGTATGGGCAACTGTCCCCCTGACTGATGCAGGCTTTCCCACTGTGACTTCTACTTCTTCCACTCCTTTGAGCATCTCCACCGAGAACCTAGAAGAAAGACTAGTGTAAAAATAAAGTGCAATGAAGCCACAGGACCTGAGGAAAGAGGACTGCTCCGGAATTCAGTGTAGACCGCACCTGTTTCTGTATCAGCTGCTTCACCTCATGAGCAGGCGAACAGCAGTTGCTGATGCAAGAGCTCGTGATCGCTGCAAGAACCGCTAATAGGAATAACAACATAACTAGAATTAAAAGTAACCCGTCATCGATGTTAGAAAGGGCAGATCTACAGCTTAAATAATAAAGTTTTCACATTGGTTCCAGGTTTTTTTGGTAGCAAACATCAAGGATGTGAATTAGTACCTGTTGTGGTGCTGTGTGTGATTGTGGGGTTTTTTTGATAGACAGCTGTGACAAAGCTTTTCTTATAAGTCATTGTCCTTGTCTTGTAACTCCTGTCACCAACATGCTAACTGCAGCTTTTTGCTCCAGCTGGTAGCACCTGAGTGCCAGCTGGTTAGTTTTGGGTTTTTTTCCTGAACTGTATTTTTGTCACACAGCAGCAGCTACAAAAATGACATTGTGCATTCACAGATACGTACAGCAAAGCAGGTAAAAAAACCCAATAGCCATACAGAAAGAAACCAAGAGGATCAGCACCCGATCCTGATGAGAGCAAAAATGCAAACACAGGGAGACATTTGGGTCTTGCTTGATTTCCAGAACCCCAGCTGGTGGGTTTGAAGATTTCATGGTGCTGTGAAAGCAGGCGAGCTGTGAAGGCAGGGCTGGGGCAGGCTGGGCAGGACTCAGGAACACAGCACACTTGTTTAGGAAATGAAAACTCTACTGAATCTCCAGAAGGAATTATCACATGGTTTACATTATGGCACAGTAAAACCTGGGCAGGATTAGCATCAGTGCCAGAAGACCTTCCCTAGGCAGACACAAAGTTTTATATCCCACCAGAAAGATCATTTGTCCCATGACAACACCCCTCTTTTTTTTATCTAAGGATAGCTTGAATCTAAACTCCTCTTTATTGGGACTAGGATTATGTTGGGCTCTGATTAAGAGGTTCTTCCAGCTTTGATGCTTTTTCAGGAAAAAGCAACTGGACTGTTAAAAATGGACAGCTTAGAAATAAACATTCCTGCTCCTCTAACATACCCCTTTGCTTTCTGAGAATGCTCATCTGAATCTGCTGTTGCATACAAAGGTATTCCCACTGAATATTTATAACTGAAGCACCTTTTGTCTAAAGCATTCCCTAATCACTAAATCACCTCTGAATCCAAGGAGAGAATTTGTTTAAATAAGAATTGATCAAATACCCCAAAGATCATGATATTCATTCTAGTCAAGGCCAAACTGACTGAGGTTGGAGAAGAAAGCAAAATATTTCCCACACTTCTATTGTTTGCTTGTTCTTCACCTCTTGCCTGCAATTTCAATCTTCTGCACTGGAAGCACATTGCCTTGGGTTTCACACACTGTTTTCTTTTAGTGCTAACCTTAATAGCTGAACATACATCAGCTTTTAGTTCCATGCTTCTTCTTGATCTCTCAGCTATTTATCATGAAGTTGTTATGAAGGCCTAGTGGTTCAGTCATAAGGTAGCATAACTTTTTTTTTTTTAACACAAGCTCTACAAACCATAATTTAGACATTCACCTAGACCTATTCCATGCAAAGAAATAAAAAGAATCCATCGCTGTGAATACTAGCAAGTATAAAACAGTCCTGTCCCACTGAAGCTCTAACATGTCCAGCATGGCAGCTCTGGTCATTCACTGTCCGTCTCCAGTAGATTTTTGCACTGCACATACAGGGCTGTTTGAAGGGTAACTGGGTTTTGATGATCACCTCTTGGGTCTCTAGTTGACAAATAAATTTCTGGATGGGGAATCAGAGAATCTCAGTTGATCTGATATTGCTGCCAGTGCACTGTGGTGGTAGAGACTGACACCTGCTGTTCTTCAACCCTCAGCTCGAAGAGACACAACTGTCAAGTTGAAGATGAAATTTGTGTAATTTAACACATCAGAGTTAGTAATTGAAGAAAATGTCACACTTTCATGTTTTTCATCATAGGCAAAAAGACTCCACATACATTAAAAATACAGATATACTGTAGGTATGTGCACTAAATTAAATAACTGTTTTTATAGACTAAATTCAAACTCAAACGAGGGTCACTATCATTCCACCATATATGGAAGCTGATGGTCTATTTTTTTTTAACAGCTAAAATAATAAAGTGCATTTAACATTAGCTAGGTAGGAAGAATCTTCCTTATTGAGCAAGCTGCTGTTTGTGAAACCTGGACAGTTCTTAAGACAGAGATGGCACAGAAATTTCAAGCTTCTAAAGGCAAAAATCTCTCTATATTAGTGAAGATGTTAAAAACATCTTTAGGACTGACCAAGGAAAGAATCACACTGCAACAAGACAAAGCAGCTGATGCATTCTACACGACTTCTAAGTTTCTGCAGCCAGCTTTGGCTAGTATATTAATACATTAAAATGAGTTTGCCAACTTAGCAGTTATTCATTAATTCCACCCAAAACTTCATGTATTGCCCCATTATATCAGGTGCCTTTCTGCCACAAAAAGACAGTTTATACCTTTATATGTATATAGACATGCTAGATACAGTAAGATACAGCTGTTGGTGGCTTTGGTTCAAACACTTGAAATAAACTTTAACATGAATGATTAAAAAGCGGGGCTGACGTGGCCACCACGCTGACCTACGGGGCGACCACGCTCACGCTGCCCGATGGCCTGCAATGGCCTGATGAGTTTGCCTGGGTGCCCGTGTCGTCTACGCAAAGCTACAGCGCCGGCGGGGCGCTGCTCATCAACCGGGGCGTCAAGCTGGCCGGACGGCCCATCACGCTGCAGGGCAGCCCCACCTGGGCCTGGATGGACCGCACCACTGTGCTCACGCTGCTGGAGTGGGCCAGCGTCGCCCTCAGCGTGGGTATTTGTTGAGGCTTTTCCTTATCTTTTTACAAACCCCATAAATAGAACTGGAGTCTGAAACTGAAAATAAGCTTTTTTATGAGCGAGACCTTGTTGGTTGGTTCTTCCTCATGCTACTTTATCTGCTGCCTTTGCATTTCCATCTCATTTGTCAACTGCAGCCCTCCACAGAACCTACCACCAGGGAATTCTCCCGCGGGCTCCTCGGGTGCTGAATATTTTGTCCTCCCTTTGAGCCCTGAAGTAAGGGGAAATCTGTTAAATGAAATTGTAGGATTTATGCTTCTCTGATTGTAGGGTTGAATCTGCCCTAAAAATTCCAAATGTATATTCTTTTAATACAATGTTAAGTACAATTTCTAAGCTAAATTCCTACTTTAATTCTGCTCAGTAATCTCACTTCTGTTTATTTTTTCTGTGACTGTTTATTTTAGATTCCAGACTGTTCTGATTAAAGGAATTGTATGCATTTTCTATTACCTGGAAACTAATACAAAGTCCTAAACTATCAGAATAGGGATGTTTTGTGACATAACAATTCCCCAAACCAACAACAAAACCAAACAAAATACCCCAACCCCCCAAAAAAGCCCTTATTTCAGATCAGCTTGATAAATTTAAAACATTGAGATATGGTGTCTGTATCAGGAGATAGGACTTGATGACACAAGAAGCCTCCTCTTTTGTTCAAAGACAACCCTTTCATGAGACTTTACTTTTATGTACCTCACCTTGCTCTAAAGATCAGCACTTTGACAACACCCAGCAGAGAACCCTGAGAAGAAGAGTTCATCCTGGGTGGATCAGGCACTTTGTCAGTGCCACAGATGGGTGATGTTTCCAATCAAATGACAAATTTCCAAGTGCTGTTTACGCTGGGAAAGGCATCATGAATTTCATGCACTTCTTAAAAGATGGCAGCTTTGCATTCGTGGTTAATAGGACATTTTAATTGCCATTCAGAGTTTGTTACTTCTGAGTTCAAAGGTGTATGCACTAGAAAGTCATGTCCAAAAATGGATTATTCAGCTGCACATCAGCCTCCTTTTTCTCATGAGCATATCTAAAGAACATATTTTGAGTCTATATTTTTTTGTACACTTCATAAATAAATAATATCACTGGATTAAAATAACAACAAATCAGCACCATCTTGGCACTGTAGATTTGGGTAGAAATAAGCAAACACATGAAACCTTGTAAAGACATAGATGCGGCTTACCCCAGCATTATCCAGCACTGCACTGAGCTCGTAACCCTGGGTGGGGGAGAAACAGGCTCCATGCTCCTGCTGTCTTCCCTCCCTGGCTCTGGCACCTGTTGGCACTGCAGGATGGTCCCTGACAGTCTCTTTCCTCCCCAGGTTTTTGTGGAAAGAGCCAACCTGAGCCTGGTGCAGCGACGGCTGAAGCTGAAGGATTTCCGGGATGCCTACCCACGCTTCCCCCCCATCCAGTCCATTAGTTCTCTCTTTCAGTTTCCCTTGGAGTATTTAAAAGAAATGTCTCAAATTATTTTTCCAACATGACTGAGATGTTACTAACAAAATGACAAAAATTTTTTTTCATTGAAAGCTGAATCTTGCATATCATGAGTCTAAAAGACTAAATATCCATCATGAGAGAAAGATTTCCAGCCATCACAAATCCAGACAGTATCCACAGCAGCTATTACCAAGGCATTATAATCCAGGCTCCTGAGACTCTTTTGTCAAGAGCAAATTCTGTTAAATACTATTTCATTTTATGACAATATAGCAGATCATATAATGAAAAGAACTACTTAGGTTTCTGACACTATCACATTATATTACCATAAATTCACTAGTTTAATATAAAACTGTGTCTTAAGTAGGATGTAAAACAGTTTACAAAACTGTATTTAGGGAAGAATTCTCAATGATTCACTTCCAAAATAGAACAAGTATTGAGAAAACACACATATAGCATGAAGCCAACAGGACTCTGTGTGGCTGAAGAAGTCCACATGGCAGGACCAGTTCCCATGGTCTCAACCTCTATAAAGCACTGGTCTCCAATATGATTTGGTATACCAGAGAGAGCAGAACTTACCTACAGTGTGGCGAAGTTGGAACAAGTTGCGCCAGGAGAGAGATCTCTCTCTTCACAGTGACTGCCCTCACAAATCCAAACAGTGGGGACAGGTTAAGGTACAACTGTGAATTTAAAATAATAAACTGTCCAAAGTGTTTAGCTGAGCACTGATATGTTGGGTGATGTGTTGTAGGGCATATGCTAGTTTTCTATAGAAATGGTAGTTATAATTGCAAGAAGTTTATAAAACAATACAGCCACTCCTGCCAGCTGAGGGCTGTTTTCATAGCAAATGTTACACTTTGTTACAGTATTTAATATCATAAGGGTTCAAACTTCCACAAATTTCCAGCTTCTCTCTGAGAGCAGTAGAAACTCAACAAAATAAAGGATTCACAGAATGTCCTCTAGTTGTTAGTAATTTTATTTTATAATATACATTCACATCTCAGAAGATGCTGAAGAATTATTAGCCTTTGACACACTTCCATTTGACTTTAGCAATTAGCAGCAGTGAAATTCGTTAAGATTAAATTTATCCTTTGGACCATGCATAATGTTAAGACTTTTCTCTATAACTCCACAAAGCAATGAAAGAAGCCAAGCACTGAAATTTTAAATAATTGTGCAGTGATTTAATGTATAGAATTCTCCTGGAAGAAGTGGTGGCTGTTTCCGGCTGCATACTTAACGTTCTTTCTCATTACTAAAAGACAAGCACAGAGAATCCTCAGGTATGCTGAGGATCCTATGGGCAGGTAGGTAATTGGACAGTGAATTCCACACCACACGAGGAATTAACTCGGAATGAAAGACATTCTTCCTGAGCTGATTGTGATAGTGTAGCAGAGGAACCAAACAGAAACAAAAATGAGAAGTATTTGTGAATTGCCAAAAGGAACTGTGCCTCTGGTCGCGTGGATCCGTGTGCTATTTCATCCTGCTTTGACCATGGGAAGTAGCAGGTGTGTTCATGGAAGATGTTGGGTGCCCATAAAAGGAAGAGGGGATTTCACACTTTCCTCCAGACCAGCTTTTTGATATGAACTTCTCTTTGAAGCTCTGAAACAAATTGCTCTGTTTGTTGCCCCATTGAAAAGTTGGCTAAAAGTCACTGGCTTTCCTTCTGTTTTCTCCATCTTGTTGATCCCACAGCATCTCAACCTCCACATAACCACATAGAGCTCAAGCCCCCACCCAGCAAGGCCAAACCTGTACTTCTCTCCATTCCCCTTGCAGGGAGACTGGCACCACCTTTCAGTCTTTTGCATAAGCCGCCAACTGAGAATCATCGTGTTGCCTCCTTTCCTCTCCCTCCACATCCGATAAATTGACAGACCCTCTAATACTTCATGATTCTTTCCATTTCTTCTCCGCCCCTGGGAGTGGGTGAAGGTGGGAATGTGGGAATCGAAGCGATGCTGCTGAACAGGTGGAGCTGGTGCTTCTCTTGCCTCTTTTTTTATAACAAATAAGAATTACGTGAGTGGGAGTTGGAAGGAGGGGACAGTGCAAGTTACTGAGCGCCAGTCACTGGAAAAAGGGGGGGTTTTTTGGAGTTTCATAACCCAGCATCTCCGGCAGGAAGGATCCTGGCTGCCAAGGAGTGGTCATGGGCAATTATTTATATGCATTTACCATTATATGCTTCCCCCCCACAGTCTGCCATTTTTACTGTCTTCTGAGGAGAATCCTCCCTGTCTCGTTTTGTTGAGGTTTTTTGTTTGCTATTTTTTTATTATTTTTCTTCATTCATACAATTGAGCACAGTTTCCTAGTCATTCAAGACCAAAAAGGTAAGATTTTGACTTTTTGTTCTTAGATTTCATATCCGTTACTAAAAAGGTTATATATATGGGGTATGTAGGGGGCAGTGTGACACTGTCTAAAGCACCTTTCAGGGCATTAATCCTGACTAAATGGTGGCTCTTATCAGCCTGCTGTTAGGGAATGGGGTGTGAAAGGCTCTGAGGCAGAGGTGAATGCTCCACACAGAGGAGGATGCTGATGTTCCTTATCTTGGGTGCAGGGAAAGCAGATGTTCCCCATGACAGAGGCAGGTCCTGCTGCTGGGATGAGCTGTCTCCTGTGCCAAGATGGAAGCTGAGGAGGGGGGCCTGGTCCTTGACGTGGTCCTGGTCCTGGGTCTCGTTCTGGGTCTGGTCCTGGATCTCGTTGCCTCCTTGGTGCTGGTCCTTGTCGTGGTCCTGGTCCTGGTCCTGGGTCTAATCCTGGGTCTGGTCCTGGACATGGTCCTGGTCTTGGTCCTGGGTCTTATCCCGGGTCTGGTCCTGGACGTGGCCCCAGCCCTGGTCCTGGTTGTGGTCCCCACCCGAGTTCTGGCCTCGGTCCCAGTTCCTTTAAAGGAGAAAGTGATTTATTTTGACTGCAGCACATAGTTGAGTATTTTGGGTTGTCTTTGCAGCATGAGGTACTAAGTGGTTGATTATGATATCTGGAGCTGGGAGGAGAATGTAAGGGAAGTGTCACAGCCACAGAACTGTAAGGGAATAAGAGTTAAGTTCAAAGTATATTTATGATATGCAGCACAGAGCACAGCATTTTGCAGCATTACAAGGGTATATTCCTGTTTCTAGATCTAAAGCTCCTTCTCGTCCACTTTGACTGCGACCGGGGCCTCTTCACCAGGTTTGATGGAAGTGGGAGAGCTTTTCCCCCCATCTGCACACAGGGCAAGGAAGCATTAGGACCCATTGCAATGGACCAGTATCCACTCCCCAAGTCAAGGGACGCTGTCCTGTCACCACAGGGGAGGTGCCACCACCACAACAGCTGCCTGGCACCTACCTGAGACAGCCAGCGGGCAGAAGACACCATCCTCGGTTAGGTGGTCCAGTGCCTGTGTTCCCTCCAGACTGAAGATATTCTGCTTGGCCTTGCAGCTTCTGCGGTTGGAGATCACTCCTGGTCTAGGATGAGTTTTCAACCTCTTGTGCAGACTTGGTTCAGTACTAGCCCGTGTTGTCCCTCCATCCCTCCTTAGTTCAGGTCTTTCTGCATTGTGATGAACTAACCAGAAACTACTAATGGCTACACCAGCTACTTGGCTCCGTTGTACCATTACATAGGTGAGCATTTTAAAATAGAAATTGTAAATGTATTACAGACTTGACAATGTATAGGCTTTTAAATGTCTTAAAGATGAAAACTCATATTATACCTTGTGTATTAATTGCTAGCTTTTTTAGGATAACAAATAATCTGTAATGTTCTTAATCTAAACATGAGGAAAGGCTTTTGTCTTACACAAAACAAATATTCATAAAGGTGGCTAATTTGTTAAATCTAAACTGATAACATTAATCTGAGTTCAAAGAGTGTCGTCCCATGAATGAGTAGGGAAGGGTACAATATTGTCTGTACAATAATTATTCTGGCTCATGCAGATGTCATCTCAGAAAAAATACCTTTTTTGGAAAACATATCTCCACCACACATTTGGAGAGCACCTAGCACATGCCAGTGGAAGACAGTAACAACAATAATAATAATCCTTATCCATAAAACATCATTTAAGGACCTCGGGTATTGCTTGAGATAGGTATTGATCCATGTAAAGGATTGCTGTGTTCCTAGTTCTGATTTCCACATACTTGCTGGATTTTCCACTGCTTCATTATTCAAAGAAAACAGCTAGGTTTAACTTAGGTTGGCCATTGGGGGCAAAATTCAGCCGCAGTAGAAAGTCAGATGAAGGTATTTGCACCCTATAAGTTCTAGTCAGACTCTCTAGAGCACCATTTAAGTACCTATTAAACCCTCTGGGCTTGAACGGGATTTAAATGAGGGAACAGAGACCTAATCTTTTCCTCTCAAACAAAAAGAGACTCCATTGCCAGAGAAAAAGAATTTTATATATATATATAAAAAAAAAATTACAGAAAAGACAATCCCAGTGGTGTATTTATTTCCATGGGGATTACACTTCATTAGATACACAGATAATTATCAAGGTAGTGTGGATGTTTTTCAGAAGGCTTTAATTCCCATCAGTTTACATTTGCTGCCTTTATCTTTTTATCTGCTGTAGAGTGTCACAGATCAGAATTCTTATTATTTTGACCGGCCCCCGCCCCCCGCCCCGCCTCCGTCCCCCGCGCCCCGCCTCCCGGCTCCCTCCCCCTGCCCTGACCCCGGCCCCCTGACCCCTGCCCCGCTTCCCTCCCCCTGCCCCGGCTCCCTCTCCCCGCACGCAGCCCCCCCTGCCCCCCCCCCCTCCCCCCCTCCCAAACCCTCCCTGTTTCCTAACCCCCCCACGCCCGTGGCAGAAGCAGCTCCCCACCGCTTACCAGCCCAAGAAGCCACTGTGCAATGACAATACTAGAAATTCCATGTCTTTTAATCATTACACAAGTCTTCATGGTTTTGGATGAATGAGAATGACTAGATTGTTATCTGATTATTATGAGGTTTTCAATGTAAAATTATTTAACTGATGCTTTTCAAATTCAAAATCACAGCAATGGAAGTAAATTCCACTGAACTAAAAAAGTTCCTTTGACCTTAAGGGAGAGAAGAACTGGGATATTTTGAGGCTACAGTGATCTTTCTGCAGGGAAGGATACATCTTTTGACAGTATTTTTACTGTGCATGGCCAGATGTCACATTATCACACTGCATTATTTTTCTTTGAGATTAGTAGTGCTTTGTCTGCATCCCAGATGTATGCTAAACACCTGCTAGTTTAATGTCTGTCTAGGTCATTTTTATAGCAAGTCTCTTCACTATGGCTATTCCCTGTAAAATGCCTTTGCTCTATTTTATACTGCTTCTGTTTTTTTAGCATTTAAAGGCTGTTCATTGCACTATTTCACTGTCCTTACCATTAAAAGGTTTCCCCTTTTAATTGCTTTCCTTCATGCCATTTCAATTTATTTTCTTATGAAGTGATCACAGTGATGATTCCCTTCATTTTTATATATTTGAAAAAGAGACATAATTTCTGTAACTTTTCTCTTTGCAGTTTCAGTCTCCTCAGTTATTATTCTAAATTAAAGTTTTTTAAAGACTTGTGTGCATGCTCAGCACTTTTCTTCCCTCTTGTCTCTCTAAAAACAGTTTTTGCCTCTTCATCCCTTTTTCACTTGTTTTCTTAGATGAAATTTCACCAAACACTACATCTTCAACTGAATCCTGAGTTAGGAAAAGTGGGCTAGAAACAGTTTCTAAAAGAGAAAAGACATTAATATGGTATCCAAAAATGTTTATTTCCTGAAATCACATGAAATCTCCTTATTGACAAGGGGAGCACAACAATTTCAAGTTATCCATTAAGAAGATACATTAGTATTCTGTTGTGGAGGATATGGTCCCTGTTTGGTAAATCTGACCCAAACACCCTGCTCCTAGATGTCACAACTGCTGTGAGAGCCATTTACTGCACAGTAGGTTCATCACATCTGTAACTTCCCAAAATTCAATATACAGGCTAGAAAGTATCCAAGAAAACAGATTAATTTTGGATAGTCCAAGTCTTGTTACACTTCTATGGTGTTTACATATAACCTCTGACCCCAACTGAAGGCTGTGGAGGGATTGGAAGTTTAAAGCAGATATTTCAATTAAATGATAAATGTTAAGACATGCTATTTTAAATAAGTAAGTTTTAAATAGAATGCATCACTTAGAGGTCTAATGTTGTATGACTTAGTGTGCTGTTTGGTTAGCTTTACTTACCTTAGTAGCTAGATTTTCTGAAGCCTTAAGCAGCTGTAACCTGGATTTACTGAACTTATACAGAACTTTATCCATAAGTACTTTCCCATTGCCACAACCTATTCCGCCTGGCTAAATATAGAGGTGAACAGACCGGTAAACCCAAGGCCTCCAACTTTGAACTCCCACTCCCCTTCCTCATCTGCCATTAGTAGCAAGTGTCTGGTTTCAAAGTACACCACTAGAAAATCCCCCTTTAAGTTGTGGGTTTTATCTCCTGCTCTATGGTTTTTCTTTTTAATTCTTCACATTAATACCACTTGTTGAGGGGACCTGCTTGTTTGCTCCTTTCTGCTGTTTGTTTTCCCCTTTTCTGGGCCTTTTTGTCTCGGTCTTCTTAGTTGGTTGTTCTCAATCCATTTAATCTTCTCCAGAAGAAGTTTAGGAACACATAACAGGGGATGCTCTGGAAGCAAAGGGCTTCTCAGATATTATGCTCAGAGGTGATTTATTAAAAAGTCCAGATATTTTGCAAACAGACACAGTAGTGTCTGAGGATCTGTTGTATAATAATGATTTAAGGCATGTATACACACTTATGAACACACACATTTGTCTTTCTCCAGATGCTGCTGCACAAGGTCACTGCTGGGGTTCAGTGATGTGGAGCATCCAGAGCAGACACAGCACGGCTGGGACAGCAGGAAGAAGAAAAAGCCCAAGAGTGAAATGATGAAGCCAGTGAAGAGCTCACTCACAAGGGAAGGAAAGGGCCTCTGGGTCATCTCAGGAATTTCTAATCACAGGATTCTGGGCTTTTCTTACCTGTGTTAGGTGAGCAGAGTTTTCTTTCTTTCAGTGACACTGTGCAGTAATATATACTTGGAAAAACTCACTTTACCACTACAGAGTCCTGTTGTGCATACATCAATGTACTGAGAGCAGAAAACTAGCAGATACTAATGTCTACAAGTGCTTGACACTGGCCTAACCCTAATCCAATGAAGTCTGAGGTTTTACCATCAAGAACATTTGGTGCAAACAAGACAAATTTCAGCAGTTTGTAAATCTCACATTGAAAATACAAGTATTTGGTTTAGCATTCCTCCTGTTCTTCTTCCTTGTATCAAAGAGAAGCTAAGGGCAAAGCAAAGGAAACAAGCAGGAATAACACTCTGCCCAAAGACTTCTCGTTTCAACCCCAAGTCTGTGGAGAAGCACCATTTTAGGAAGTGCAATCTATTTAGACAGCAAGAGGCAGCTGATGCACAGGGGCCACCACAGATGCCATGGGGATGTTGAGATAAGCATCATCAAACTCTGGCCACCAAGTCCTGCAGCAATAGGATACATCTGGAAGGTGCTTTGTCATCTAAAGGATGAGCTTCTCATCTGCCCTGGGAGCAAAGGAGGCTGTAGCATCTCTTGGGGGGGTCCTGCTGGGAGTGAGGGGATTTTACAGAGTTTGAACTCAAAAGTTCTTCAGAGATTCTAACTTCAGACTGCTTAAATAAAAACTACAAGGGAAAACTTCTTTGCTGCAAGAGTGCTGGAGCTTGGGCCAGGCTGTGCAGAGAGCCCGTGGAGTCTCCTCCTCTGGGGCTTCCCCATGTAAGGGCCATGCAGATGGAGGCTGTCCATCTCTTGCCAAGGTAAAAGGCAAACCTGCCTTAGGTAGCAAGGGAGATGTAGTTGCACATTATAGAAGAGGTCGGGAAAGATTTTTGTTGCTGATCACTGACTGAGTCTAGCTCTCCATTGTTGTGGGGTTTGGACTTTGGCTTGGAGGTAGTATTTTCTGTAGTGTTGTGATTTGGAGTACATTCAGTTTGTTTTAGTTTGTTTTTTGGGTTGATAACTGATGAAGTCCTAGTTCTCTTTGTGCCTTGTGGCACTGCCATGTTCCTAGGGATGGGGGGGTTATTTGTGTGTGTGCTTGTTTTTGTTTTGTTCCCCTACCCACTTAGTTGTATTTCCCTCACTTTTCCACTTGACTTAAACCATCTACAGAATCTTGTAGTAAGTAGGATTTGGTTGGGACAAAAACAAACACCTTCTCCTAAGATTGTAGTGTCAGGACACTGTCAGTGACTG
>WUAM01005327.1:0-24846 GCA_024336885.1 Actenoides hombroni
ATCAGAGCATAAAAAAAGGGGTCTGTGCAGACCCCTTTTAATTCATTTCGTAGAGTTCTTATCTTTCAACAAGAACGTGGTAATACATGTACGGACCGGAAGCACCGTTTCTTACGCACAAGAACGGTTTGTTGCTCGTCACGGTACCAGCATCGGTGATGTGGTTCGTACCGGTCGTGGAAGCGATGTAGGCCGTAACGGTACCGGCATCGTTCAGAACGGTTTGCTGTACGGTTTCGGTAATGGATGGGGCAGGAAGGATGGCTGTTGCTTGGTTTCTTTCATGGCCTGCCCACCATTCGTGGAATGCTTAAAATGCTGTAAGAGCTGCTGGGCGCACACTCCTGTATATAATGAAAAAACAAAACCAAACAGAAACAACATTGGTTGGATCTTAAAGGTCTGTTCCAACCAAAACAGTTCTAGGATTCTATGTATTTTCCTTACAAATACAGGCCCAGCTTTCAAGCTTTCTTCTGCTTTTCTAGAAGTGTAAAAATGCAGTGGGCAGGGGAGGAAACCAGACATCTGCTTCACATAGCTACAGAAGCCAACAGCAGAGATGGAGTGGCACGGAGCAGCATAGATATGGGGCCTTGGTTTCCAGCCCTTGCTGGAGCTCAGATACTATGCCCTACTTTGCAGTATAAAGCTAGCATGGGATCACCCTCCAATGCTGCAGATGGATCTGCCTGGGTGTGTTCCTGTGCAACCTCCTCCAGGTGAACCTGCTTTAGCAATTATCCTTATCACCTGGTCCCCTGAGCTCATTTCATCTTGGGAAGGAAATTAATTTAGCAGTAGTTTTAAAATTCTCTGTCTGTGACAAATAATGTGAATAATTTAGCTACTACCAAAGCCATATATAATTAGTCCATTGTGCTACTAAGCAGAATCTTAGCATCCAGGGTTTTGATAACATCAGATAGGAAGGCTACTGACTTTTTCCTGTTCTTAATTTTTTGGTTATACACACTATCTGTTCTCCTTTATTCCATATCTTTTCAAAAAACATGAAAATATATAAAATAGTCAATTCCTAATAGAATTTTCTATTACTGTGAAGTCTTAACAAGCATCAATCAGTACTCAAACAATGGGATTATTTAGTGGAGGAAACAGAAGTTAAATAATTGTAAGGATCAATGTTTTTAAAACAGTAGCCCAGAGTACTTTTCTGGCATCTGATTACCATTTCCCAGAACTAACTCTGCAATAGCTTGCACTGTTTGCCCGAAGATCCCCACCTGGGGCAACCCGAAGAGCAAGGCCAAGGTCCAAGCGGTGGCCAAAGGGTCCCAACGACCCCGCAAGCGGCCGGCGGCCGAGCGAGCCCCCCCGGCGACCGCCCGAGCCCGGCCCGCGCCGGCCCGAGCCCAGGCGGCGGTGGCCCTGGCCCCCTCCACGGCGGCCCGGGCCAATCGCATGGTGGCCCAAGACCAACCGGCGCTGGCCCGAGGGCAGCCCGCGGTGGCTGAAAATTTCTCTGCATCCACAGCAAATCTGAGGTCACTTTACACACACCAGGTTTTCTGCTGCTCACTTTACACCTGAGCACAATTCCCAGAGACTTTTGTATGAGAGGATGCCTTTCTTCCTCTCAGCACATCCTCTGACCCCCAGTGTACACACAGCTACAGCATTCTCCTCTGAGTAAAATTCAAAGGATTTGGGGTTTGGAGGTGGTGAATTTGTTATTTTACTTTTCTGAGCTGTTGCCTTCAGAGAAAAAGGAAGGAGGTTTGACAGATTCACCCTTCTGACTACTCAGTCTTTAATCGGACAAATATTAACAGTAATCCCAAGATCTCATGACTCCATCCAGATAGGTACTATGAGAAGCAAAAATGAATTGCAGAAGAATCTGCCAGGAAGCAAGGAAACACCACCCTGCTCTGACATTTTGCAATGTTCACTTCAGTCAAATGATGCCAAGAAATAAATAACAGAAGACAGAAAACAGAGAAGAGATAAATTTTTAACCCATCCTTCTCACCCTCCTCCCCCACCATCATCCTTTCCAGCATCTCCACACACACAAAGACACCCTTATAAATTACCTCATTTGGCCATTTGAGAACAATCTCATCATCCATTTGTTGATTATCTGTCTTCTCACCTAAAGGTTCCAGCTGTGGGAAAAAGGGGGGTCCACGGAAGAGAAATATATGAGCATCTGAGAAAAATGGATAATGCTGTGCTGCCAGCCACTGTCCCCTCTTGTGGGGATGGGATCAGGCAGAATCACATCTCATGGCAAACCAGACACTGTTGGTGGGAAGAGAGGGCATCCTCAGTTGAGCTGCCCACAGAATGATGCCTTTTCTTTAACATAATATATAGGTGAAAAAGCCCCAACCAAACCTGAAGAACTACAGGGTTTTCTGCTCGTTGCTTTTTCTACTTGTATTTTCCATCAGAAACTTGGTTCTCATTGCTCCTCATTTTTTAATGCATTTTAATTACCATTAACCCCTTCCCAGCCATTTCAATAAACTCAATCACCCCAATTAATCCCCTTCCCTCTAAACCACCACTGGTTAGTTGGTGGAGTTACCCTATGGTGGGCAGCCATCTTGTAATGCATCCTCTTCTGCAAGGCCTCCAGCTTTTCCATTAGCCATACTGGAATGAAATGTATTCACCAGGCACCTGGGAAAGGCTTGGAATGGTTGGTAGGGATGCAGGGTGATGGTACCACCAGTTACACATATAATTGGGTGTCCCCTCCCCTGGGAGGCCCCGCGTGGCAGAGCAGTTGCACTGAGGCTGGCAGCAGCTGGCAGCTGAGTGGCATGGCACCCAGCACCCAGCACCCATCCGAATCTGATCATTCCTGTGCTGCTCAGGCCGTGGAAGGTGCCCCTGCGGGTAAGTGGGTGCTGAAAGGTGGACGTGCTGAATATCTCTGCCCTGCCACCCTGTTCAGCACAAAACTGGCTCCTGGGCTGGAGATTGTTTTCTTTTATAAAAACTGGTATTTTTCATTTTGTTTACCAAGGAATTGAAGCAAACACCAACAAGAAATACTGAAGTAGTCTTAGAAACATCCCGCAAGAAGGAAAACTGAACATGGAGGATTTGTGGTAGAATGGAAGAAGTTATCTCATACAGACAACTCAAATACCCCTTCAAATGTCTCTGAGTCTCCAGAGCCAAGTGGCTTGAGCTTGATGGATCCTTGTGGATGGTGAGGGCTCCACCATTGGGCTTAACGCAGCAGGTGCCAGCACCCACAGATCTTTAACAAAAAATACTGGCAAAACTGGGTTTGAAACTGTTGCAGCCACCTTATGATTTGTTTGTCTCAATAGCAGTATTGTTTACTCTGGGCTGTCCCTGCTCCAATGCTGGCTCCCAGTGCCCTGGCTCCCACTCACAGGGTCACTGTAGATTATTTCCCCTCTGTCCCCACATTCAGAAGTGAGTTTAACCCCGGTGACTGTAGCTGATGTACTAGAGTAGACTTTAATTCCATTAAGAGAGCACTTTGCTTTGTCAGCTGAAGAAGCAGGTCAGCAACATGTGAAGCTTTGGCTGCAGCTGTTGCTGTGCTAAATTTTGTCCCTTTTGAAAAGCAGTTGCTTCTCCCATTGGCCTGCAGCCACAAAACACTTGGAGAGTGCCTGGATGCACCACACAGGAGAATCAGAAACAGTGTGACTTTATACCACAACACCCAAAATTTACAGAGTTGGCTTTGTTTTTGCTGTTATTTCCAAGGTGGATTAAGCCAGAGTGG
Source organism: Actenoides hombroni (assembly GCA_024336885.1). NCBI lineage: Eukaryota > Metazoa > Chordata > Aves > Coraciiformes > Alcedinidae > Actenoides > Actenoides hombroni. The sequence continues at coordinate 3,743 of WUAM01005327.1, forward strand.
TGAATTTTTCCAATGTCACTTTGGATTGTGTAGGAAATTGCAGCAAGTCTGGTGCAGAGGGGCAGAGGCATTTTTATGTTTGTAGTGTGTGAGCTGCTGCAGTGGGAGAGTGGAGTCTTGAGTCTGCTGTTATTTTGCTGTTGGGATTTCAGACACATCCTCACAGAAGGCCAAAAGGCCAGGTCTTGGAACCTCCTTCTTGACTTGCACTTTGTAACCAACTTAGTGATGGAAGCACAGAGTGCAGATCTCTGATGATTCCTTCCTTAATTGCTCCGTATTTAAGGTGTCTGGTGGCTGTAAACTTCATCTTATTGGAATTCCTTGCGAGGGAGTTTTTATTTGTTAATTCAAGCAAGACCAAATCACTTTGTACTGTTGAACTTCCCAGCACACAGCTCTCCTGCCAGCGGGATGATGCTTTAATGCATCTTGATGTTAAAGGCAGGGCTGTGCTGTGGTATTTGAACAGCCGTAATGCTGTGGGACAATGAGAAACAGCTTCCTTGCCTAACACGTTGTGGCTGAGATGGGATTGTTAACTGTGTCTGGGATAACGATTCATTGATCATGTTGAACCTGCAGTTGCAAAGCCTCCTTAAAACCTGGCTGTGCTGCAGAGTGACCTTCCTTGGTGGTCCTTCCGAGTTCTGTCTCTTGCATGTTCCAAGGAGAGAGTGTCAGTGTTAACTGCGACAATAAAAAGCCTCTGAACTCACTGCCCGCCGGATCTCCTCTGTAAGATACAAATGATTTCAGAATGGAAAAGCAAATTGCATGTAGAGCAAAACAAATTTTGACAACATACCTATAAAAGGTGAATCGATTAAAAACAGCGGACCTTCCTTTGTGTGCATCAGGGAGAGTTTGGAATTCTTCATTTCTTTGTTTGTTGTGGGGTTATTCTTTGTTTCTTTGCTTTTAATTTGAATAGCCCCTAATCACATAAAAATCATCCACTCATCCTGAAATCAGAACCTGTTTATTTCCATTTTCTTTCTCTAATCATCCACTGGTGATCACTATCAGCAATATGAAATTGATTTGGTATTTTCAAGCAGTTGAATTTCTGCTTCTCAGGTTGGTAGCATGGTGGAGATCTTCTGGTAGGTTGGGGTTTTATTTTTCTAGTGCAAAGTGTAAATATATATATATATAGCTCCCTGTTCTTGTTAACAAATAGCACTTTGACTAAGAGATGGCACTTTGAATATTCCTAATGGAATTATATCATGTCTTAGCCATTATTGTGATGGTATTTTATCCCCTTGTTTCTAAAAAACACCCCCAATACTTTTCACCTTCAAAATATTAGTAACACTAGAGCCCATATGTGAGTTTAGTAATTACTAATTAGTAACTAGATGAAAGGAAATTTCTTTACTCTCTGGCTGGACCTAACATTTGTTATCAAATATTCTAGGGCCACTTCTTATAATTTAAGAAGTAGATGTGTTTCTATATTAAAGTTCACAACAGATTTTTGGAAGCACATACTTGTGGGCTTCTGGCCCACAGAACTTAATAGATAGTTACTCTCTTAACAACCTGTAAAAGTGGATGTCCAAATCTGTGTAGGGGGCCTGAACCATGTACATCTTTTTGTCCCTAACATTCTGTGATTCATGCAGCAAGTTTTTCACCTTTTTTTAAAAAAAAGGTATTTTGTTATTTATGTTCTTGGGGGCCTTGAAGGAAAAAATGTTCTTATCCTTAATATTCCAGTGTTTATAATTTCTTCAAGTTTTCCTATCTGATTTCACTTGGATTTTTTTTCGGACACTATTCTTTTTTTTACCTAGTTTAGATCTTCTTCACTTCCCTTCATTCTTCCTGGTTATTCAACCAATTGTATTTTCAGGTAGATGCGTATATTTAAGAATTTTTTTGCTCTAGTTAGTTACCATTACTATTAATCGCTTGTGGATGGCGTCCCCGTTTATAACGTCCCTGTTGCTGTTGGTCAGGACACCACCAAAATCATAGGGACCTACACGTGGCAGAAGGAAAGCTCACGTTAGCAGGGGCAACTCTCCTCTGTTACAGATTTAATGCTAATATGACAGGGGGGAAGCCACCACCAGGGAAACTGTGTGGCTCTGAGCTGCAGCTGTAACCAGAGGACAGAGCAGTGTGGAGGCTTCACTAACTGCATACTCAATCTTCAGGTTTGAGGACGTATAAGGCAAAATACAAGGTATGAGAACAGAAATTGAAGAGACTTTTTTGGGGCAATGTTTAGTGTTATCAGAGCAGATGGTGAGCATCCTCTGAGCTATGTTCAACGCATTCGCAGTCATACAACAGTCCTACCTGTAAGCCTGAACTAAGCCAATAGAAGCATTCATTATTAAAAAGATATTTACACAGATTTTGATGAGTAGTCCCCGCATCCAGATTCTTCCCATCCAAAGAATAAATTAAATCAGAGTAAAATATGATACACATTGAGTGAAAATCTACCTCTACTATAGCCAATACTAAAAAGCAATTTCAAATAATTTTACTGATGGTCTTTAAGCCATAAAATAAATGTTAATACACATGCTAGAATAGTTTGTATGTAAACCCCAGTTACAAAGAGTTTGTACTCCCTTGTATTCTTTTGACAGATTATCAGCTCTACTTCTACATTTTACAAAATCAGAATAACACTTCATTAACCTGTTGAAAGCAGTCACAGAGTTGACTAAATTTTTTGTGGTTCAAACTGTCTTTTGCTCCCTGAAACTTGCCGTGTTCACTGGGGCACAGAGGCTTTATTGCAAAACAAACTACATGCAACAATGCTGTTTGTTTAAGGGCTTTGATTAATCAAGTTGAGAAGTTTCCAAATCAATTTTTAAGACAACTTCCAGAAGAAACCTGTTTCTGAACAAATTAATGAATACAGGGTTTTTATTGAAAGCACAAAATTTGGTCTAGAATTCTATGGCTGTCATATCTGAGCAACTGTGCTGCTGAGCTGGGCAGTCCTTCTGAGGAAAATTGGCCGCATTCTCTCACAGTTGTAATGTATTTATAGTACTGACTCCAGCTAGAAAACAAATCAAGCTGGAACCACTCTTTTAGGAGATGTGGGCATCCTTTGTAACAACGCCGTTTGCAGTACCAAAATAAACCTGTTTTTGTTTCCAAATGTGAATGGAGATCTGCATGGGATTAAATGAAGGAGAAAAAAAAAAGAATATAAAAATTCCCATCCTATTTAGATTTGGAGCAAAGAAAAAGTATTTTTCAGTGTGGTTCTGGTAGAAAAACAATCATGTTAATTCCACAAAGTCTGGGATGTCTCTAGCAGAGCTCTAGGTTCAGTGGTACCCTCTCCAGACAAGGTAGTGCACAGATTAAAAGCAAACTCCAGGGTGAAAACACTGCAAAATCTGATCTGAGGTACCTGGGGACGTCAGAGAAGCACTCAGCCTGCTCTACACAGCATGCAGCTGTGAAGCATGAAGCTTTGGATGGCCACAGGTCTTTGTTGTGGCTTGGGATGGCTTGCTTGGTGGTTGAGGTTTTCCTTCACATGTGCACCTGTATTAACAGAAACTTCCCCCAGCACTTGCAGCTCTGCACCAGAATTGTTCCCTCTCCTAAAGGTGAGCAAATACTGCAGTGCCTCAGCTGTCACAAGGAGGTGAGTGTGATGAAGCACCAGTCTTCAAGTTCTAGTTAACCTGCAATGATCAGGGAGGTAATCTCAAGTCAGTAACCATTAGGCACACTCAGCCTCAGAATGGATGTAACCCATTTTTTCACTATTGAGCCAAACTGATGCTATGTTCATTTGCTGTCCTCCGGACAAAGTTAAACTGCACCAGTTCCCTTTAAGACAATGCCCACGAGCTATAATGGGCACATCAAGGGAATCAAACTCTGCATGGTTGGTTTGGGAGTTTGTTTACATTGATTCAGACTCAAGATGAGTCAGTTTCTGTCACTCATTGATTTTTCTTTGTGCCTCCTTTTCCTTTTTACCTTCCTGAAGTAAGTTCTCTTAAAAGTCAGTTTTCCAAAATCATTTCTACTGCACAAAAAAACCCAAAAATAACAAAAATCCTAAAAAAATCAACAAACCAACAAAAAACCCTCTTCTGTTCCTTACTAATTAGAGGGATTCAGTCAGAGAGTTGCATCTTTTCTGCATAACATTACTGTTATTATTGTAGAGAAAAAAATGCAGATGGTTTTATTCACTTCTTTTATCTTTTTAGGTTTGTATCTTTAAAATGTGTCTCTTTAGATTTATTGAGTGTGCTTTTCTTAGTGCAGCCTCATTTAGGTAAGTTCTTGGTAAGCAGCTGATTAATAGAAGAGCTTTCATGAGATGAGAATGAAATGACTTGTTTGTTTTAGGCTTGTAATTATTCTTAGTGTAAAACCTTGGGGCAACCGTTGCTTCCTCCCAGCGACTGGATCTTCCCACTCAAAGGCAAATACATTTCCACTATTCTCAACCAGTGGGCAGGCCCACAAGGCATCTCCAAGATCTGTCACACTATACCATCCATGACTTGGAGGTATGTGACTCAGCAATGTACAGGGACCAGAAACCACGAGAAGTGAGTCACTGCTCTCCAACCCACCTCCTGCAGGTCCTGCACCAAGCCACAAGCTCTGTCGGGGGGGGGGCGAAGGAAAGGGGGGGGGTTAAGAAGGGGGGAGGGGCGCGGGGGGGGCGGGGGGGTGGTGCCGGGCCTACCTGGAGCTGCGCCGGTAACGGCGGCGGGAGAAGGGCGCTCCGGGCGGAGCGGGAAGGAGGGCGGGCGGGGAGGAGGGGGGGGCGGCGGGGGGGGAAGGGGAGGGCGCCGGGAGGGGGGGGCGGGGGGGGGCGGGGGGCGGGGGTGGCGGCGGGGGGGGGGCGAGGAGCGTGCTACATACATGTCTGAGGGACGTTTAAAACTTAACTGGACAATGTATTAGCAAGTATCATTTCAGCAACAATCTTAATTGGACATTATACTTCATGTAGAAGGCATTTACATTTCCTAATCCTATCGTTCAGAGGCCACACAGGTTGTTAATCTATTAGCTTCAAAATCTTTTTCAATTGCCTTAGGGTGAGAATCAGGTAACCCTGATCTTACCCATTCCTTCCAGTGCCAGAAAAAGCACATGGCATGGAGGCAGCACAAACTCTCCTCATTTTGCTCAGATCTGATTCTTCTCAACACTTCCTTCAGGCCAACTCTAGTTTGCTTTTTTGTTACTCCTCAGCTTACTCTTCATGTATGAAGAAATTTCTTCAATAACACTGCACTCTTTTTATCTGCCCTTAGCACACACCTGGCCTCTGGCCCCTGCTCAGACCAGGAGATGTGGTTTACTTTCACTCATCTGGCATGTTTTCCTTCTCACAGACATCCAAACTTTTTAGCCCTAATGGTAAACATAGCTTAAAAGAAAATAAAAAATATTTCAAGTGACACTCCTAAGGAGACAAAAAAAAAAAATAAATTGGCAAAAGAGCTGTTGAAAGAGCATTGAAACCAAGAAGAGTTGAGATACATGAGTGCCGTAAGTGACATACACCTTTCACATGCACCTACAACATGGGTGGGGTTTTTGGGTTTAAGTAATAATACACCAATGTTATCCTCACAAACAGTTGGAACACTAAATTGGAGAGTATAGCTCATCAAATTAGAAAGGTAGAATTATTGGCTGAAAAGTAGCCCCTTAGGCTATTGAGAATCCCTCATGTTTTCTCTCCAGCACAATTCTGGGATAGTGCTATAATGTGAAAGAGAAAAGCTAGGAAATATTGGAACATTCTGACTTGATAGTTGGGTTTCATTCCTTAATGTGTGAAGAAATTGAAAGCAAAATAATAATTGAAGACCCTGATATCTTCACAGCTTCCCCTGCTGGGGCAAACAGCCTGGGAGGTGGGGAAAACCACCACACCAAACACAAACCAGCAGTGTGACAAGAAGAAAAAAAACCCACTGCTGGCTGCTCTGCAGCTCTTCTCCCTCCCCACTTGCCTTGGAGCATCAAGCTGAGGCAGCTGGACCTGCCTCTCACTTGGCAGTCACCTGTCTGGCCAGAAAAAAAAATGAGTATTTTCCTTGTCTGCAGGTGCTTCCCAGTAACCTCCTGGCACCAAGGCATTTAAGCTTAAAGAACCAATTTCCTCATCCAGGTGGGCAAAATAACCTGGAAAGATAGCACGAGCCATTTAAGATTTTCACTAGCATAGTTTTCCAGAACAAAACACCTTACATAAAGACAAAAATGAAAGCCTTGCAGTAACCTGCAATCATTCAGTAGAAGGTATCCCAAAGCAGCAGTCACACTCAAAATGCACAAGAAAAACAACTGGCAGCGTTATCAGAACAATCGTTTGGCCTAAGCAAGAAAGAGAACCTGTCTGTAAGTGCTTGGGATCCTGAGGAAATTCCTCCACATGTAAACTGCAGAGATACTGCAATGCACTGTATAAATCACTGATGGGACACACATATGTGTTTGTGTACTTGCCAAGCTAAAATGAAGTCTGAACATGTGAACTAAGGACGTTGTGAAGCCTTTTATTACTGAGCCCTGGGGGCAGGAATGGTCACATCTTTTATATCCACTGTGATCACAGGAATAAGGATGTAGCAGGACGGGGAAGCGGGGGAAGGAAATGAGGAAGGAGGATGGAGTGGGACAGTGACGCTGGATGGGGAACAGGGAAGGAAGAAGGAGGGCAGGGAGAAGGAGCATGGGGTGGGGGAAACACGGCAGCTCGCGGAGTGCTGCTGCCCCCTGGCGGCACCTTGTGGCGCTGTCCCGCTCCGCATCCGCGGAGCTGCTCGAAGGAGCCAGCGGAAGGGTTAAGGCCTCTATATCTCTGCATATTAAACGAAAGCATATCTGTTCCTCATTTTCTTTTCTCCATTTAGAAGAAAAACACAGCATAACATGTTAAAAAATAACTGGCATATTTGATTCCTATTCAGCCCTTCTACCTTGTCATATTTTTCTTTCATGTTACTTGTTTCAATCACTGCTACTACATACATTTTAGAAGTTTCTTTGACTATTTACTGTGTATTTTCTGATAAACTCTGAACATAACTCCCCACCTCAGAATCAGGGTATATAGTTTTTAAAATGTCTGCTTCATTTCATACAGAAGTTAAAGTAATGGTAACCCAGTTAAATAAATTAAGAAGTGTACTTGTTTTTCTTAAATCAGTATACTGGAGTTTAGTTGGAAATCTACCACTTCAAAATACATTTTAGGTTGGAGAGGTTCCATTTTCTTTTCAGATTTGTTGTGACTTTTGTTTGCTTCTTGGTTTTTAGACTTAAGATGGGACAGCACTTTAGATAAAAATGTTAATTAAATACTAAGTTTGAGTTAGGTAGGTTACTATTAATGTGATTCCTCTGCATACAGTGGACCTCTTCCAAAATAAGATTTTTACACACGTCTGTACAGAGTTTCTTATACCCGAAAAAGAGGTGCTACTCATTGTGATTTCCCTCAGAAATAATCAAGTCCATTACCAAAATGTTTTAGACAGGTAAATCAAAATTCCTGAATGTGTTTGAATTCCTCTTATCCTGTCACAAATACGTACCTCAGTACAGGCAATGAGCTAGCCTGACTGATGGCTTCCTACAGATGTTTTTAGTATCATGCTCCAAAGATGGAGAGAGGTAAACCCTTTAACCTGAATACAGCATGACAGCTTTTGTATAGTAGGAAGAGGTGATCTGGAAGGTGTAGTCAAGGCCACACTTATATTGCCTTTAGCTTCAAAGGCCAAGTTATTGTGGTTGCACTTTAGCTTCTGTAATTACTTGTAGAAGCAATTTTGTAGGTCATTCTGACATGCAGGCTGGACTCTGCTTGTGTGCAGGATTGGGTAGTTTACCTTATTCATAGCAGGGGTGAGAGGAGACATCCTCATCAGGTCCAGCAACAGTCCCCTCTGCACTGAACAGCTTTGAAAGAGAAATGGAAACTACTGTTTCTGTGTTAGAAGGCTCCCATAGATGGGATGCTAAGCAAAAGGACTCAGAAGAGTGTATCCCTGCTAGAAAAAGGCCTTCAGAAGGAAAATACACAAGTAATAACAAACTTTAAGGAAATTCAGGTGCTGAGTACTTCAGTGATTACTGCTGTATTCATTAAGATAACTTCTGGCCAATAAAATGTAAATACATAAACTTTAAGTTTGCTTTAAAAATTGTTAAGTACAGTGTGTGGATTTGAGAGATAAAAAGAATAATTGTTTCAAGGTAACTGAATTGTTTGGGAAGTGTAAGAAATGAGACCCTACCCTTCTTTCTTCCTGTAATAAACATTTTTTTCCTAATAATTAGTTTTCTTTTCCAGTATTGTGCATGGTGTCTTCCATTGCTATGAAAGATATCAGTTCAATACCAGTTTGAGTTCATTTTAGACTATGATAATCAGAACAGAAACTTTTAAGAAGTTTAATTTTGTGTCTTTTACTTTACGTGTGTGCTTCTTTGGCCTTTTAATCACACAAAAGTTAATTCAAAAGTATTAGAGATATTCTACCATGACACCATCACTATTAAATAAGAACTCATTGGGTCAATTGTTAGCAATATCCAATTTAATCCCTATGTTTTATTAATGAAATTAATTAAATACAATCATGATGCAAGGAAATAGTAAAAGGAAAACTGTAGAGAGATTGCCATGTTCATGTCACTATATTTCCAAAATCTAAGAGCTAGTCACTCTCATTGGAACATCTCAAACAAGAGTTGGTTAAGATATAAAGCTTACAGTGCATGTTTTTTGTTCATTTGAGATTATTTAAAAAAAAATCAGATGTTTTCCCCCCTATGTTGTAGTATTAGCTCCCTAGAACTTGGTCCCAAATCAAAAGCCCTAATTGTATGTAAAAGTCTCTGAATACACTTTAGATGCTATATAGCTCAATCCATCCATTTTAAGGGATGGTTTCACATGGCTCCTATGAAACAGTCCTAGGATCACTGCCAAGTGTGCTTGGTGATTTATAGTTATGACTAAGGGACCAATGTGATAAGGTAAATAAAAGTTCCTTTTCAGCAGCACCAGAGAGCTTTGCATCTTAGTGAAAGCTTGACCATGCAGGTCTGCCACTTCAACACTAATCGCGCTGAGTGACCAGAAGGAGTGGAGGAGCAGCTGTCCTTTTTGAGAAGGAAAGGTAAATTCCATTCTGTCCAAGCATTAGCAGCAGTTGAAAAACCAAAAATCTTCCCCTAGATCCTACAGCATTGCTGTTATCTGAGATGTACTGCATGGTTAAGGTTATCTTTATTTCACTGCAGTTTTTCTTCCCTATACATCCTGAGGTTCCCAGAGCTTTGGGGTGGTCCCCGTGGATCCTGAAGGTCCCAGAGCTCTGGGAGGGTTCCCCATGGATCCTGAAGGTCCCAGAGCTCTGGGAGGGTTCCCCGTGGATCCTGAAGGTCCCAGAGCTCTGGGAGGGGTCCCTGTGGATCCTGAAGGTCCTGGGGCTTGGGGAGGGGTCCCTGTGGATCCTGAGGGTCCCAGAGCTCTGGGGTGGTCCCCGTGGATCGCCCCCCCCACCCCCCCGGCGGGGGCCGGGCCGTGGGGGGAGGTCTACGGCGGGGTGGTTCCGGGTGCTTACTGGGGCGTACTGGTGTCGGCAGATACTGGGAGGCACTGGATGTGGCATTGGGGGGGTCCCTGGTGGGAAGGACTGAGTGGCACGGGAAGGCCCCCGGTGTGGCCGGAGTGTGCCAGCCACCTGAGCCCCCGGACGCCCCCGCAGTGGCAGGGGCGGTGGGCGAGGGCTACGGCCTTCCCCCAGCCCCCTCCCAGTTGGTTACTGGTTCCCCCAGTCCCCTCCCAGTTGGTTACTGGTTCCCCCAGCCCCCTCCCAGTTGGTTACTGGTTTCCTCTGACCCTTCCCAGTTTGTTACTGGTTTCCCTGCTCCTGGAATCCCCCCGGCCCTGGCGGAGGAGGGGCGACGCCTCCAGCAGTTACTGGGCCAACTGGGAGCACTGGGAGAGGCCCCCCCGGGGTGAGTCTGGGACTGGGAGGGGGTAATATTCAGCATTTGTATTTCAAATTTTTCTCCAGTTGACAGTCAGAAAATATATTATATTTCTTTACTGGGTCACTCTTAAAATTATTTGAGAGTCACCACAGTTTGTCAGACTTGCCATGATATCCTAAATCAGCATCTAAATTTCTGGGTTAGGGGCGGGGGAAAAGAAGCTTAAACCCACAGAACATAGTTACTTAGTTACTGTGTACACAGAGCAACCCAGACAATTAAGTTTTAAAGAGACTTTGTGAGTTATTTCTTTGTATTATTATATAAAGAGTCCCACTCTTTGCTGTTGCAGGCAGCAGTGCTGTAAATCCCAACCATAAACTGATCACACTTCACCATCCACGTAACTAACTCGTGGAGCTGCCCCCCATAAAAGTTGTTGTTCAAGCCCTCTGGGGTTTTGCAGCCTTTGTCTAATATCCAGGATAAATTTATTAATGGTTATTGCAGCAGCAATGTCTTCTAGTTTAAATATCTCTACTACAGAGTAGCTGCTTGAGTTTCAGGTAGGTTGGTCCTAATTCAGATCTCTGTAAGCAAACTATAAGTTAGCTCTCTGTTATTAAGGTGTCTTCTGAAGGCCCTGCTGTTCTCAAACCTTTCCCTGCAGGACTGAGAGTTTTTTCATTCAGAAGCTAATAGCTGAATGACAATGGGTGCTATTGCTTTCAATCCTATGCAGTCCAAGTACAAATGTATTGTGGGTGTTTAGGATGACAAAGTAGTCACACTGAATTTAGCAGTGGAAAACCCTCCAACTATCTGACTGTACCATCCTTACCTGTGGCTTGTGTCTGGAAATAAACTCACACACAGATCTGCTCCCTCATCTGCTGCAGGAGAGATTTCTAAGGTGTCTTCACCAATAGACAAGAGCAGCAAAAATTCCTTCCAGATCAAATGATTGGTGATTTCCAGCCCATGGGTGTGATTTAACTCCACAGTGGGACACACACCCTAAAACTCAACCATGCTTTTTTTTTCCTTCTTGCAGCCCAATGCTCAATAAAATTATACTGAAAAAAAAAAAAAAAAGAATTCCCATATTCAGAAGCAGTTTTTCAAGACAAAAGGAAGTTTGTATCTATGGCACAATGTAGAAAAGAGAGAAAAAGCTTAAATCACCCAGAGCAGGAATTATATATTTATGACCTTTGGAATATACTAATGGTTACACATTTATTAAGCTAAAACCAGATTACCAAAATATATCTCAAAGTTTTTTTTTCTTTCTTTGTTTTGGTAGGGGTTGGGAAAACAAGATTTAAGGTAGGAATTAGAAAGAGGAAGATAATAAACTTTAACACCTTTAATCAGACTGTCCTACACAAAAGGTTGCTTCATTTTGGTTTCCCCTTTCGTTAGATTACAGTAAAAAATTCCCTTTTGAACACTTACTTAAAAATTCCAGAATCTATCTTGTTACTATATTTTATTTACAACTGTGATAGCACTATGATCATTACAATGCCTGAAGTACTGCATGTGCTTCACTATTACCTCATTGATTCCTATACTCAAAGCATTATTGATGAAACTTCCAATAATTTCTCTTTTCTATGAAAAACAGGCAAGATGAAATCCTTGAAAATCTATTTCCCTAGAGAGAGGAACTACTCCATCAGCTCTTCCCAACCTTGGTTTAACATTTGTGTGCACGTGACGAGTTTGTGGAATTGGAATTTTATACCACAACTGACACCAAGAAGAAAAGGCAGCAGTGGGTTTCAGGTCCCCAGGGAACACATAAGCAAAGGCCACAGGCTGTGTGCCCACAGGCACGGGGTGCTGCTGTGTTTCAAGCTCCTCTCCTCCAATCAAGTCACACAAGCCAGGAGGTATGGTGCAGCCAGCAACTTCTACCTGTGATGTGTGCCAGTCTAGCTAGCTATGGGCATTTTTTGCCACTGGAGTCAATGTAGGGAAAGCCAGCAACTTTTCTTAAGATGCCTTAGATTTTCTTCTCTAAGCCTGCCCACTTCATTCTTTGACTGATCCAACAGGTTCATCTGCAAAGCGAGCTTTTCCTTGAGCTGGTGTCTTTCTTCATTGGACTTTGCCAGCTTTTCTGACATATTCCTCAAGTCCTTCTCAAACTTTTCACTTTCTGACTGTGACAGTTTCACAGATTTTTCCAAATCTAGGATCAGCTCTTGGAACTTTATAGAGTCCTTTTGCAAATGGTTGATCTCCTGCTGCTTAAGCTGGAGTCATTTTATTTATCGAGAGAGGTTTTCACCCAGTGCTATAGAGCTTGTGTTGTTTCCAGTCCATGGAGTGCTCAGCCAGGAAGCAGCTCTTCCAGGGGTGCTACGAGAAGCATGAAGCCCAGCACAGAGGCCAGGGTGCAGTCAGGTATCCAGCTGGGAATATGCCCCACAGATTTCTCATAGTGATATGCAGTTCACCTCCTGGACCTGCATCTCCCCAGCCATGCTCTGGTGATGCTAGAAGAAACTGCTGATGTAGACTTAATGAGCAGTAGAAGAAACCTAGAAGAGCAGAGATCAATTTGGAGGACAGTAATAACCAAGCATACTGTTAAAGTGACTGGGAAAGAAATATGTGAAATAGAATAGGCTATAAGAAGATATATTTGAGGAATTAGTTGTATTGCTATTTTTCTCTGGAGTGAGCTCTTAAATATTCCTGTTAAAAGGACTGTAAGTATAAAAGATTGTAAGATATTTTTAGAATTTCAGTAAAATTATCTCTGTTAAAAAAAGATAACATTTTAAGTGCTTATTAGCAACAGGCTAATAAGCTAAATATATTTTAAATATTTTAGCTAATAAGATCAAAATACATTATTATATCACTTTCAAAACACCACATCATTATCAAGTAAGACAAAGAAAACTACATATTCCACACAGTGATGAATGTTCTCTAAAAGTATATTTCATACAGCATGTTTCCAAGGTAGACACAGGTGTTATGTGCCAGCTCTGTATGTCCAGGAAAACCTTGAAACATTTGATTGATGAGCAGTGTCAGCCAAAATATAGCTTTCCATGCATACTGCTTTTACATTTAGGAAAGACTAAACATTTTAGTTTTGTAAATTTTAAAGCTGAAAATTGATGCAAAATGGTAAATATGATCCTATTTCAGATTATGTTAAAATTAACTTTAATAACAGTGTTTTCACTTGTGATATATTTTGAAAAGAACAGTTTGTAGCCCTCTTTTGGCACTGAATAACTCACATTTTCTGACTAATAAGTCTAGATTGCCTTTTAATTTTGGACCTATGCTTACTGGTGACCAGTTTATATCTAGTGATTTTGTACCAGCTGTGTTTGGGTGTTGTTTTTTGTTTTGTTTTGGTTTTTTTTTATCCCTCTTTTTACTGGTTTCCTCTTCATAGTCTCTCTAGCCAACTAAACCATCAAACTTTCATTGAGATTTTCAACACTTGGTTAAATAATAAAGTCTTCTAACATGTCTCAGTTTAAAACATCTTTGTCTAACCAAAAAAAACCCAACCAAACTAAAATCTCTCATGGAGCCTTGAAAGATATGTAGTTTCTTCCTCACTTGACAACTAAGAGTCTGTAAGTAAGGTTATTTTCCCAGGCTTACAGAGGATTTTTTTAATTATACATATGCATATACATATTTTCAGCTACATGCCAAACATACTGATTTAATGCAGTAATGCTCCTTTAACTTGGGGAATTCTTGAAGAGACTCCCCAAGCCGTTTCTTTCCCTCTAATGCTGAAGTCACTGAGAGAGCCAAACAAGATGATCTTTCTGTTGAGTGTTTTGTACAGGTTTGTTCCTCTACATCCATCACACCACGTAGCTTCTGGGCAGAACTGGGAGCACTCAAAACTTTTAGTTTTTCTTGATTATCCAAGTCCAGTGCTGCAGAGCATTGCTTGTCACAGAAGCGTTCTCTTTCCTTTTAAATACTGGAAAGATTGGAACTGTTTTCAAAAGTATTTATTTTTCTGCTTCTAATAAGGCTGTAATCTTACAGTCAGTGGTTTGCATGTACAGGAGTATCCCTGTATGAAATTAGATTTGTTAGCGTTATGTTTTCCCACCTTTTCTGGTGGAGCATGGACAAAGGAGTAAATATTAAACAGCCATTTTGGAGTATTTATACAGGTAGATTTTTGTATACAAGGGTTGAAGTTGCACCTAAATCATAACTGATGCCCACAAAATGAACAGGCATTATCTTCAGTCATTTTATAATTAGGCATGGATTATTTGTAATATTATTTGTAATATTAGCCCCCTAAATCTTAGGCTTTATTTTCCACTTATTTCAAGGACAAAGAAAGTGGGTCTAAAATGCTAGCAGTGGTTTTTTTTCCACTTGAAAGTAATGCCTAAAGCATAAGGAATTCACTAACTTCTCCACTATCCAAACATGGTGAAATACAACCAAACTCTTCTGTTTTACCCTGGGGTGGGCAGAGCAAGCTAAGAGGACACTGTGAATATCTGTGAGTCTGTGAGTCTGTGACACCTGCTCTGACTGCCCAGGTCCTGGCTTTGCATCCAGCTTTACTGCCCAGCTGGCATCTTACCCCCCAGAGCACTGGCTGGCCTGGGCAGTGCAGTTCTGGGGGCGAATGGGAACCCCAGAGACCCTCTCTTTCCTCAGCAGCTGTGACTGTTTGAGCTGTGTGCACACGGCTAAATGTGTGTTACTGAGTTGAACCCTACCCTAAATGTCTGGCTTGTTCTTACTGAAGCTATAAATAGCCAGGCCTACCCATTTGAATGAAACCTGTGTAAGAAATTCTCAGAAGAATCAGGATTTAGCCCAAGAATGTCAGAACAGCCTATTTTTGATAGGTCCACACTGTGTTCCATTGTGAAGTGTTGACAGCGTTCAAAGATAATCTGGCATTTCATTCCCTGAGCAAGTCTCTTTTCCCTTGAGTCTAGAAAGCTGTCAAATGAATATATGTCTTCTAAAGCTTTAATGCACTTAAAAGAATTAATTACAAAGAAAACTCCAGTGCTGAATGTAATGATTAGCAATAGGCAAATCATGGGGAAATTCAGTCAAGGGTCTCCAGAGACCAGAAGTTTGCCAAATGACTTGTAAACGTAGACCGTGATGGTTTAATACAGTATGTGACTATTTTCCTCGAGCTAATCTAGACAGCAGTCAGTATGACAAGGGCATAAACTTTCTGATGAAGCTGTATCATGGGTAGAAATGAGCTCATATGTGAAAGAGGAGGTGAAGCCAGAGCTGGGTGTTTGCTTGTCTGGGCAGTTTGGAAGTTCCATGAAGAAACTAGTGACACAAAATATAGTGGTACTGTCACAGTTCTATGGATCTGTGCAGGTGTCTGGAGTGTTTTGCAGGTGGTTCCTTTCTCTGCTGTCTGCCTCTCCCCTTTATGTGACTGTTTCAATGTTTGAAATCAGAGAATGATGGTTTAGAGAGAATAGTGGGGTAGAATGAGATTCACACCCATACCTATACATAGCATTGACTAATAACTGGCACTACAGCTGATGAAAATCCTGTGGCCAGGACCTCTTGAAATGTGTTCTGGTTTGAACAGAAAGCATAAGCAGAAGGCACCAGTCTCCAAGCTCCTCTGCACCCTCTGCCATGCAAAAGCCTTGCCCTGGCCCTGCTTCTTGCTTAGCAACACATTTCAAGAGCCTCAATATGCTCTTAAAACTCCAGAATAAGAGAAAATTTCCAGGCTAAAATCTGAATTTTGGATCATCTGGAAAGAAAAAAAAACCAACTGAGATGTTGCTTCTCTCCAACTAAATCCTATTTCTTGTAGTGGCAAAGTAGCAGGGGTTTTAGTGCTGGCAAACTCCAGTGTCTGCTTGCTTTCAGCTGGCTAATGAATCCTTTTCTGCTTCTTCACCTTCCCCATCTAGCATGGAGATCCCTTTTGGCATCCCCTTCTTCCCCAGTAAAGCACTAAGGCATCAGGAAAGAGAAGTCTTCTACACGTGCCCACGTGCTGGATGTGTGTAAGAAGTGATGGATGGAGCACACGGATTTCCCTCTGTGTGCAGACAGGGCAGCTCTGGAAAGATGCTTCCCATGCTAAGGGAAAGGGTGTTCCACCACCTGCTTGTGCTTCCCTGGAACAGAGCAGAGGGAAAGAGGCAAATAAGCTTTGTGGGAAGATGTGCTCTTATCTGCCCTTCCTTTCTCTTAATTAATTTAATATAATTTATTTTCTGTTTCTTACCATAATACCTGAAATCCTTAGTGATTCAAAAGAAAAACTTTTTTCCCCCCCTTTTTTGTCTATATAACAAAGATATTTTGCATAACTTCTTACTGCTGAAGCAGCAGCAAAGTTTTGAGGTTACTCTTGCTTTTCTGAATAATCTCTGCAGTCTTGGGTCAGTTGCTGAGACTACTTGACTGTGCATACAAAAGAGCTCTCAAATCAAAGAAAGTTTCTCAACAACTTTTCCCTTTTTAAATATATTATGTTAGAGGAGTTGATTGGCTCAGCCTTGGTCAGAGGTGGGAGTTGTCTTCCTACATTCTATATGCTATAGTATGCATAAGCAAAACAGTAGATCAAAATATATTTGATTTAATTTTGGCTGTGAATATTGTATCAATATCATTTTCATGAAATATACAAAACTGAGAACACTGATTAATCACAAGGGAAAGAACTGGAGGAAATGGTAAGATCTCAGTCACAACAAATCTATCCCTTTAAAAATCAGTCTTGCCATCATTCACTACTGTGCTTAAGAAGTATCAGAGATTTTCAACAGCATAGATCTTAAGAACAACCACCTACTTTATGCCAGGGGAAATGGTATCAGTGTTAGTTAATCTACTAAAGGTTCCTTTGAAGATCTGTCATTTCAAAAGTGTCTAAGCCCAGGAATGGTGCTGGAAGTCCTGTGATTCTCAATCCTTCAGCAGCTGCACAGTGTGTGAAGATCTACAGATGGTGCCAGAGGCATGCACCCCTCCCTCACCTGCACCATGAGACTTCCTGGATAACAGCTTCTTGGGAATGGCATCGGAGAGCTTTGGTTTCTTAGGGAGCTGGTTGTAGTGGTGGTGGCACAGAAACCCCCTTTCCATCTGCCAGACAAACCAGGGCAGCTGCACCAGCTTGCCCAATGCCTCTTCAGCCCTGTGCCCAATGGGAGTCTCTAGAGAAATCAATGATTTGCTCTAAGCCTCCAGTTCTAAAACGTTTCCCTGGTTTTACAGAAGTAGATGCACACAGGACTGAGCACTCCACGGGCTATCAGTAGTTTACAGTTCTGGTTCTACAACAGTTCCAGAGTAGCAAAATCTATGTTGTTTTAAAAAACCCCAAATCCAAAAAAACCTGTGTTTCCTCCCCCCCTTCCAGTTTTCTAGAGGAGTTGATAGTGGAAGGTAGGTGGGGGTCCTTGGTGACATCTTGGTGGCTCCAGGGACATGGCTGTGAGGAGGGACCTTCTGGAAGGTGGGGTCCTTGGGTGGCATCTTGGCGGCCTCGGGGACAAGGAGGCACCTTAGGGGAGGTGACCTCCAAGGTGGGGGTCCTTAGTTCGGACGAGCGGCGTGCAGGGACAGGGCGGGCAGGCGGGTGTAGCTGTCGGGGGGGGCCGTTGGGTGGAAAATTGGCGGCCGCGGGGACAAGGTCAGGCCCTTGTTTCCAAACAACTCTTTTCCCCTCCCATGGTTTGAAATAAAGCCTAGCACCTTTACCCTTCCCTCTCACACCCCTTCACCTTGAAAAGAGCAGTGTTTTCTCCCAGCTGACACAGGCATGCAGTTCTTTTCCAGTCCTTACCATCTGATGTAAGCTGTGTAACACCTCCAGGTAAAATCTGAAAAGGAAGCTGACAAGCAGAGTTCTTTTATATTCTACTTTTCCACCCAGGGCTTGCTCTGCTGACTTGCTACTCTGCAAACCAAATGATGGAACAGGCCAAAAAACCCAAGCCTATCTCAATTTGCAGATGATACAAAACCAAGAGGAGACTGGAGCTGGAGCTAGATTAGAATTTAGCAAAAAAATTGGGGTGTTGTGTTTTTGGAGTTGCTGGTTGTGGGTTTGAATTTTTTTCTTTGCCAGGTTTATTTGTTTGGTTGTTGTGGGTTTTTTATTATTGTTATTTTATTTATGTTTTTAATTCAAGAGAAGTTTAACCATAATGAGAGCTGGGGAGCTGCAGGGGTGGGATGTGATGTGGTGGGATCTCTGCAGGTGCTGCATGGTTTGCTTTTCAAACCTGTGCTGCCCATCATGCCCTCTGCTGCTGGGAGAGCTCTGTGGTCTGCAGGACACACAGACCTCCTCCCCACCACCCCTGGCCTGGGTGAGTCCTGCCTGGGGCAGTGGCCATGCTGCAGCAGGTTGGTGGGCTCCTGCCAAGACCACAGGAAAGAAATTACCAGGCACCTGATCACTAGAGAGAGGGCTGATAGAGAGCACACTAAAGTTCATCTGGTCCTTGGCAAGCCTGTGGTGATGGCTCTCACACTCTTTTCTCTTTGTCTCTCCCCTCTTCTCCTTGCAGCCCTGTATGACAACTTCTCTACAAGCCTCTTCACCATCCATTCCAGGGGATGAGCCACTCTTCACCAGTGGCTGAGAAACATGCTGGAGTAAAGCTGAGCTCGGAAGGCAAGAAAAGTATTTTAATTTTAATTTATCTCACACAACTCGATGAGCATCTTCACATCATCTTCACATCTGCCAATGTAAAGAATGAGAGGAGTCTGTCGTGTGGGGAAAAGTAATTTATGCTATTTACGTTATTCAAAGCATTCTCAAGAAAAAGAACTTCTTGAGGAGAAACAGTTCATCAATATTGCTGATTTGAGAATACAATAATATAGTTTTTATCTCAGAAAGGAATTGGGTCGAACTGTACAGACATTAGTTTCTTAATGTAAATGCCACTGTAAATGGAGTGGGATATATCTAGGCCCTGGTCATGCACTATAATAGTCTATAAAAGGCAGCAAATTGGGAGGGAACTGCTTTGAACAAGCCAAGAGAAATACAGGAAATTCAGGGTTGATTTGCATGCTGCCATGAGAGCAGCATTCAAAGCTTCATACTCTTCTCTGGAGTTAGGCATTTGCCTAAAATGGAGGCTCAGCTCATCTTATGAAGTAATACAACAATTCTGACATAAAGTGACAGCTGTTATAGGAGCATTGCTAAATACCACAGGAGTAAATAGTATATTGGGCTTTTCTTGGCCCAGTGCTGTGGTTGCTGTCAGCAAAAAATTCACGATGAGGTCAGTGCACTTTTATAGTTGATATTTTTAAAGTTTAGAATTCCTGACACATTTGGGGATATTCTTTCAATTGTATTATAGAGCTAGGAAAATACAAGCTAAAAAGCAAATATCTCAATAGTGATGTCCATGTAGCTCTTCTTCTGCCCTTTGATCCACAATTCTGTCATCATTCTCTGGGCACTGTCAAATGTCTCTATATTATGAACAACATCTTGCTGGGCTGTAGCATTCAGCTAGGTGGGTAATAACAGCAAGATGATATTAAAGCCTTTTATTCAGATGCACTCAATCAAAGAGCAGGGGAAAGATTGCATCTAACATTTCCTGACATTTTTTCTCTCTACCAAGAGTACAACGAGCTCTCCTTCCAGCCCGGCGCCCTCCTCTTCATCACTCGGCGCTACTCCGACGGCTGGTGCGAGGGTGTCATGGGGGGAGAGGTTGGATTCTTCCCCGGGAATTACGTGGAGCCCTTCTGAGCCCCGGAGGGCAGGTGGTGCCCTCCCCCCTCCATCCTGGATCACCCCCATCCCACCGTGGCCAGCAGCTTCCCTGCTGGGATGGGCTCTGCTCGGTGGGGGAGCTGCAGAGAGCTTGTCAGTCTTGACAACCACTGATTTCCAGCTGTGGCCTGAGATACACAGCTCTCACTGAAATGGCTGCAAATGCACTGAAGGCTTATATCATGAAAAGGACATTTTCCTATAGAAAATGTGAAATATTTTTCCATTATAATTTGTCAGCTGCCTGTCAGTAAAACTGTGCTTGCCATAACTTGAATAGTTTGTGAGTGCACTGACGGGTAGACAAAGAGCTCTAACTTTCTTCAAAGCTGCTAAATCCAGAACAAAAAAATCCCATTCTTTTCCTCTTCCCCAAATATTCATCTGCAACATGCATGGAAGCAGAATGTTTATTGAAACTCAGAATAGACTGGTCATTTTTCTTCTTTCTCCACATTTTAATTTTTTATTAATTTTGGTACAAGCTCTTGGTGCTTCATTGTGCTTTATGTCACAATAACATTTTTGTACTAGAAAGATCTATAGAAATAAGCATGTCCTAAAATGTGTTAGAAGGGAATTTATAGGAATCCATGTTCTCCTGGGTTTTCCAATAGATTTATTACATCATTATGATTTAAAAATGCAGAAAAATGGCTGGTTTATAGAAAAGTAGCAAATCACCTGATATAAAGGCCCTCAAGAATGAATTCTGGAATTTCTCCAATGTTTTTCTCACTTTTCTCTTTGAGAGGCTTGCAGTAGTTCATGATGCTAAAGCTACCTTCCCCTCCCACTGCTCTCAGCATTTCATTTTTCCCTGCACTGTTCACCTCCTGGCAGGTGATCTGACCCATTTTGAAGAGTAGCATCAAGAATAGCACTTCTGTCAACTTAGAAGAGACAAACTGTAATTCAAATTAGTAAGGTTGCCCTTTCCTAGGCTTGTAAATGTACATATCTGGACAGCATGAAAATTTATTAACAAGTGGCCATGTTTTTACCTTGTTAGCATCTGGCCAGCTACAGTTTAGAATGTTGCACCTAAGCTGATGGTAAAACTCTCCTTGACTTCATGTTCCCCACCCCACACGGGTGCCCCTTCCCCGCCCCACGCGGGGCGACCCCGCCCCACGCTTGCCCGTCCCGTGCCCCACGCGTTGCCCCCCGCGTCGCGCAGGTGCTGGAGGTGCTGTGCTCGCTGTGCGTCTGCAGCTCGGTGGCCGTGCGCTCCAACCAGAACCTCATCACCGAGAAGCTGCGGCCCCAGCGCCCGGCGCTGCTCCGGGCCCCCCCGGTCAGGTCCGTGGCCCCGGCGGGGGGG
>WUAM01005363.1:0-24846 GCA_024336885.1 Actenoides hombroni
CTCTTCAAATTTTGCTTACAGAAGTGTAAGGATGCTTCATACCATTCAGGAAAAAGCCCCTAGAGAGATAGATATTTACTTGGATGGGGGGAGGGGAGTTGTCTGTTTGGTTGATTTGGGTTGTCTTGCTTGTTTGTTGCTGTGTTGTTGTGGATTTTTTTTAACTAATAATCCTATTAAAGAACTTTAGGCAGATTTATGTAATCTTAAAAGTCTCCACCTCATTGAGGTTTCATCAGTTTCTATCAATTTTTTTCTGATCTCCCTTAGAGGGGGAACCTCAAACCTTAGAACAGTTACTTTCAATAGAGTAAAGCTACTTGCTGTTTCTCAGGCCAGAAGGGCGTTAAATGCCACAGTTAAAAATAATTTCACTTTCGCTGCTTAAATTCAACCATCCCTCAGCTCCATAGCTGTTCTCTGGGATGATTTAATTGCATGGAAAAGAGCCCTTTTGGCAAGTGAGCAAATGATGCTTTACTATTACAAAGACTTCTAGAATGGAATGCCATAAGATTGAATTAATTTGGGACAGAGGAGTTTGGAAAGATTATTGTGGCAAAGCTTCAGTGTTATGATATGGACTGCATCTGAACTTTAATCTACCAGTCTGCAGTGTCCTACTATAAGAATGCATGCTGATGCATCAGCTAATTGCAATACCTTATATTTAGATAGTATTTTTAATATCTATGTGTGAAGAGAAGCTGTTTCATAATATCCTTGCATGTTCACCATTGCCACTATATTGTGGTGAGCACTTCAGATGGGCTGGACCTACAAAGTGCAGAAGTGAGCTGCTTTGAGTGAAAGACTCCAGATTTTGGCCCACCTATAGTCTTAGGTGAGTGAATTTCAGCCAAAAAGAACATAAAAAAAACCCCCACTGTTGGCCCAAGAGCAACAGGCAACAAACTGGCTTCACAACTGTAAGATGCTGGTACAGCTGTCTGAGGGGGACTGGGAGGCCAACATACCTAGTGCTGGAAATCCAGTCGAGCATGTAGCATATGGAGGTGTCAGAGTGTGACTTGCAGTGTATTAATAACACACAACTCAGTTCTGATTCCTCTATTGGGTTGAGGAAACAGAAAGTTTTCTGCAGCTCTGCAATGGAAAGTTTTCCTAGAAAGGTCTCCATTTTTTTGGGGGTTGATTTTTGGAATTTCTTTTGAATGATTCTCTTTTCTCCCTGTAACATTTATATGAAAACCCCAATCTAAAACCAGCATGAGGTTGTTAGGAATCTTTCATAAACCTCACAGCAACACATTCTAGGTACTATTCTGCTAGTTTTGGGAATAATTCTAGACTGCCTCTTATAAAATGTCAAGTAAAAATTATTCACTTATAGAATGGGATACAGTGATGGCAGCATGCTAGGCAAAGAGCCTCAATATATCCCTGTACCTCGTAAGGCTGATACATGAAAGTACAGTGAAGGATGTGATGAAAGCTAAAAGAAGTATCAAACATTGACAACAAACGAACAGTAAAATAATTCAACTTAACGCAAAACAAGTAACTAAAATATAGTTCAGTGTTAACAGCAATGACTGCTGTTTCTTATTAAGGATAAAAAGGAAAAGAAAGGTCAATCCTTTCTTTCCCTACCTCCTCAGCTTGTTCCCCACACAAAATAAAAATAAGCTTACTCAACTCCTAAAAAGTACACCCACAACTTTTTTAGAAGTGGTCTTTTTTAGCCCTTAAAAGGGTTTCAAGTATTTCAAAAGATCATAAGTTTTTGAAGTTAATTCCATATTAGTACCTTCAGTGTGATGCAGTTACTGCATCATATATATACCCACAGTGCAGATACACATGTGTCTATAGTGGTGTACCTGCATGTACTCCACTAGGTAGATGGTGACATTTAAGAATAGCTGGCATTCTGCAAGATCAAGATTCTTTGAATCCTTTGACTACATGATATTCAACACTCAGGAACTATCTAAGAGACAAAGAGGACCTCCAGGGAGCATCCTGTTCTGTCCCTAAGATGGAGTCTGGACTTTGGAGAGGATGCATCCCCCCAGCATCACAAGCTCCCGTGGAAGTGATTCCAAAGCAAAACAAACTCTTCTCATCTTGGACAGCCCATTTCAAAGATTCAAGAACTAGGATCTTCTCTCAGGCACTGAGAACGTGGCTGGGTTGGTTTTTTTTCAGTCCATTCACCTCTAATGGGGAACATTTAAAGAAAGTGGTGGACTGCTCTGCCTTCCAGGGTGGCCCCCCATTCCCTGTTCTACCCCTACCTACATGGGGGGGAAGTGGGGGATCAGTTGAGTCTGGGAAATCATTGTTTGTGATCTCCATGCTGCTAGTATGTGACAGAACCACTGTATGGATGTGTCAGATGAAAATCAAGGCAAGCAGGGCAAGTCTGGCCAGCCCAATGCTAACACTTTACAGGATGAAGGATTTTCTTTGCAGAGGAAAATTCTTTCTTCATGGAAGGAAGCTCCTTGCTGGTAACTGGTTTGGGTACTTGTCTGGATTTTAGTGTCTTCTGTGTCTCTGGTACTAAATCTGGGTTAGGTTTAAAATGCCCAGTGATGGAATACAAGCTGGTTTATATCAGAGCAACTTTCCTGGCTTTTGATTAAAGATATTTTTGGTCAGGCTTTTTTTTTTCAAGACAGCTTCCACTTAAAATCTTTTGCACCTCCCTGTGGCTTTTGCAGGTACTAAGAAAATTGAAGAGGAAAAAATGAGGTTACTCCTACTGGACTTGTAGCACAATCATGCACTTTGTGCTTCACTATCCCATCCAGTGCAATCATAAAACTATAATGCCCTCTACCTTTTGGAAGTTACATTTGTAAAAATTTTTCTGATCTCAACAGGATCTAAATAAGTCACTCTTAAAATGCTAATGCATGCTGGGTTAAATTATGCCATAATCTTATGGATTATAAAAGAGTATTAAACAGTTTGGTTTTGAGTTTCTTCTTCTGGTAGAACTCCAGCGAGATCTGCCCCATCCCGTCGCTGCCCGAGCTGCGCAGCGCGTCCTGCCGACAGCCCGCTCAGCTGGCGCCGGGGCCGCCGCCGCTTCCCCCCCCCCCCCCCGGCCCCACCCGCCGGGGTTTTCCGCCCCCGTTTCCATCCCCTCGGAGTTGCCCCTCCTTACCTTGAACCCCCCGACGGCCCGGCGGAGGGCCCGGTCCAGACCCTCGGAGGCGCAGCGGAGTGTATAGTCTTGCTCTGAAAGTTTCATAATGCAATCTACTATTTTTCAGCCACAGTTATATTTATGTTCCTTCTTCCTTTTCTAACAGTCATATAAACACAACATTGTATTGTTTCAAGTGTTTCATTAGCTCTATTTAGACAGAAGTTCACCTACTTTACTGTGAATTTTCCTTGATCTGGATACAAATGCTATAGATAGTATGAAACTCACACCTGACTTTCAAATTGCCTCTGGGAGATGTTAGCCAGAGCTCTGCGCCGGAGCCAGGGCAGCCTGCAGCAAGTGGCCCAGTGCTGGACACAGGAGGCCTCCTGCCTTTGAGAGTGGAAGAGCAGAACAAAACCCAAGGCCCAGCACTCATCTGAAAAGATTAGGAAGTCACCTGAGAAGTTAGGGAGAGAAGAGGAGGCTGAGGGGAGACCTCGCTGCTCTCTCCCAGCTGCCTGAAAGCTTGGAGGGAGATGGGGGTCAGTGTCTTCACCCTTGGAGGGAGGAGAGGGGTGTGCAAAGTTTGAGCAAGGATTTCTTCCCAGTTCCAGACTTGGGCAAGTAGCTGCATCTCTTATCTCCAGTGCTCTCCTTCAACCAGGCTCTCAGCCCCATGCACATCAGGCTCAGTACCAATGAAACTACAGCTCTGGACTGCAATGCTTTCAACTACTGAACAGCACTGAACTATTAACACCTACAAAACAATCACGCAAACCCAGCTTTATTTCGTTATGAATGCATCTCCTTGAAAGTACCGTCTTTATTGAAGAGGCTGAAGACTCTCTTGACAATGTGAACCACTTATCTGTTGTTTGGTTTTGTTTTTCTGTTTGTAATTAGTAGGTAAGTTACCTTATTATTTGTACCTTTGATGTGAATACTAGAATGAGGATACATCAAGGTATGTAACATTGAGGTTACATCAAAGCACTCTGAGATGAGTGGCAACTGTAACATTCTTCACTGATGGTTTCCTTGTAGGAACTTAAGGAAGCGGTGACGAAAAAGCCTATTGAGCTTTGGCTAAACTGGGATGCCGCATATCTGGGGGCGACGCGTGTCCCGGTGACTGGAGCGCGATGGCGCAGCGAGCGCTGCTGCAGCTCTTACGTAAGGCTCGGGCTGCAAGTGGGGCAGCGCGGGTGGAAGTGCAGCCGGCGAGGAGAGGGGAAGGGTTCGCTGGCAAAACAACGCAGCGATCGCCGCGCTCCTGTACGTGCCCGGGAAAGATGCTGGGACAGAACTGGCCAGGAATAAAGATAAGTGTCAACTGAAAATCTTAAAACAGACTGTGTCCTCAGGTTTTACACATCTCCATAAAAAATAAGCTGTCAGTGCTGGAACTATTTTTCTTTCTGTTTTGGTGGGGTAAAAATTATTTTATGCCTGTAAAATAAAAAACATTGTTTTCAATCTCTGAGCAGCTGATTTTCCATATACTTTCCTACTAACAGGTAATCACCAAAGGTAAATGCTCGTTTTGCTATCTTGTTTCCTACAGTAAGCTTTCCCCTCTATTAAGAACTCTTTCTAGGTTGGTCAGAAACAACGAAATGTTACTATATGTAAGAAGATTTCTTGCAACTCTTCGCCCTGAATATGCTTACCTGATGAAATCTTGATTCCTACAGTAAGCTTTCCCTTCTGATATGAACGCTTTTCATGTTCCACAGTCACATCTAATAGCTCCCGAGTGATATAAGGTGCTTATCTGCAACTTTCCCCACATGAGCCGGAGAGCCCCTGCTAAGGTATGACAAGAAAATGCTTTCCCTACATGTTCTCAAAGCACATTGATGTGACTTCCAGTAGCTGCATTTCTTTATAGGGTAGTGCTTTGGGTATGTCAGTCTCTGGCATTTCCCTTTTTTGCCTGCTGTTATTTCAAGTTGTAGTTCCTGTTCGCTTTTAGGAAATGCTCATTTTGACCTCTGTAAACCAAAATGATGCACTGGTATGGATGATGAAGCACTGAAATGTCTAGAAACTTCCAGCAGAAATGCTCTAGCTAGATGAAAGGAAAACATCTCATCCATTTTGAAATTTTTACGTGTTTTTTTTTTCTTAGTAGTTGTAATGTTTTTGTGTTTCGAGGCAAGAGCTTAAACTTTGGCAGGAATTTTAATTGTGCAAGGATTTTGCTTTTTATGGTCTTAAAGTGATAGTACCAAGAATGTGTAAATAGGAATTAATATATCAGATTTTAAAGAATTTTTTCCCCCCAATCTCTATTTATAGAGGCTGCTTACTGACTTCACATTACATCGAGGCAACTGCATAGTGAACCTGTTACACTATACAAACTTCAGTCACAGTGTTGTCATTTCAGTTCCCCTGGCATAGGACATGGTGGTGGTGTGGGTCATGTTTGGCGAATCGGATCAAAACCACAAAGTCACTGGAGTAACATTTTTGGTTGTCCACTTCCAGGAACGGTTGTGCCATTTAAAAAACAATCCTCTGTTTATGCAAGTAAATTATAAACATATACTTGGATTGTTTGCAGGATTGTTCTTTTTTTTTTTCCCCAAATTGCAAATACTTGGTCTGTGGGATGGGGGTGGAATTTGAGTGGCTGCTTTAGGCTGGTGTAGGTTTTTAACTCTCCCAGGGTAGTGCTGAGTAGCTCCAAAGTAGCTTTCTCAGCTTAGACTGTAAGAAAAGCTTTCTTAGATGTGAAAGGTGAGCTCAATCAAGACTTGGTAGGGCTGTGGGACTGGAATAGACTTCAGTGACATAGCATTTATTATTGTAGAATAACATCTTTTTTGTGTGTGTGACAAAAACTGTGGGTAGAGTATGAAGTCTGAACTTAAACTTGTTTGGATTTGAGTGAAACTTTCAGGTCCTGTAACTGTTTAACCTACGTTTTCTCCTGATTCATTAGTCAGGAGAGATCACTTAGAGCTGTAGATTCTTATCTCTGTGCCAGTCTGGCCCATGGCGGGGCCTGTTTACACTTCAGGTGGTCCCTGTCCACCCCAACTAATGGATAGGACAGGGCTAAGGAAGAATCACAACTGGTAGCTGCAGTGTTCTGGGGACACTAATGATATTAATTCAGGGAGACTTCTCATTCTAGCTGGAGCTGCTCTGTAAAGGGATTTAAACTGAATGATAGGGACCAGTGCATTTAATTCAGCTGGTTAGGGAAAAAATAAATAAATTCATTTGTACCTAAGAGGAAGGGGAAGTCTAAGCCATTAAGCTGGAATTTATGGTTCATTAACTCCGAGGCAGAGTTCTTCCTCCGTGCAGCAGTGTGGGGCCAGGATTATTCCTGGCCTGGCTGGGGGCAGGTTCTAATCCACATCCCTTGGCCGGGCTCAGCATCCCCTGCTGATGCTAAAGCCACACGTGCTCATCCAGGGATACCCCCACAGCAGGCAGGGAAGGTGCTGCTGAACCACAGGAGGACTGGGAAGGTCTTGCCCAGTGTTCAGTGTGTTTTGCTTAGAAAAATATTTTTTAAGGCATTTACTATATTTAAGGAAGAGACAGAGATGTAACAAATATGTAAAATAATCTAGATTGCTTTTTCTACAGAAACTATATTCCAATTCACTAGTTTCCAACATTTGAAGTGAAATTCAAGGCTTTCTTGATGATAAACTATACACGTAACAAAGCAACAAGTTTTCCCAGTCCATTCTTGTTTTGTCTGTTTTGGATATTGTAGTGCTTCATGTATGTTCGTAAATGAGAAACAAGCCTGAGTTATCCAGAAACAGTATGGGCATTGCCCAGCAAGAAACATCTGCCTGCCTGTGTGTTCTGATTCTAAAGTGACCTCTCAGGGCATACTGGTCATACGTTACCGTGGTGCGAGGTCCAATAGCTCCGCAAGGACTTGCTTATTGTGAGGTAGAGGCACCCAAGAGGACTTCAAGTGATAACTGAGGTAATCTCTGACATGGAACTGCCTCTAAACTGGTTACCTGCAACTCTTCTGAACTGTGCTTATGCTTTCTGATCTTCAGTGCATTTCTGTCCCATTTGTGTTATTTCTACACTCAGTTTTGGGTTCTGCCTCAAAGTTTGTGTTATCTTGTTGTGGTTCTGGGGTGTCTTTTGTTACAAAACAAGCATTAGTGATGACTCCCCAGTTTCCCTAGACAGAGAGAACACAATGCCTTCACAATTGTTGCACCTTGCTTGGTATTTTCATCCATTTTAGTGTTTTCTTTGGAAAATGCTAATAGGCCTGAGACAAGGCTCTCTGAACTCTGACCTTTATTAAGTCCAGATTCAGTTCACACCTTTTATAATAATAATAATGCTATGTATCAATCAACCTCAGTAGGTGTATCTTTCTTATTTTCCCATAATCATAATTTCCAGTCTTTTTCCTCCACCCTGCAAATTGTAACAAAGATAATTTAAAACCATGACCAGTTTTTACTAGCAAATATCCATTTGTCATGTTCTGAATATATTACTAATTGTTATCAGCATATACTTGAGTAGTTCCTATATTTTCAAGACAATTCCCTCCAACTCTGAGCCACATCCTCTCAATGTCACAAAATATCATCTTGCTCTACAACCGATTTGGTGCATCATTCAATGCAGTAGGAGTTTACATGGGAATGACTAAAATCATGCTCACATTAGAATAGCTACTTCTGAGGCCTTTAATTTCATCAGCAGTCTCCAAACAAATAATGATAATTTGTTTGCAGAAAGGGAGAAGGTAAGGCTCTTGTTTTGGAGTTTCACCCTGAGAAACAAACCAATGGAAGGCAGCCTGTACGGTAAAGCAGCTCAATAGTGACAATTGCGACACTGCCGTGCCCTGGAGAGTTGGAAAGCCATCAATTTCTTTTGGTCTTCTGCTGACACCTTGAATTGTGCCTCTTGGTATGTGGTGGCAACTGAAGAGCGAAGGCCATTTCCTTGTGTGATGGAGTTGCCGTACCAAGATCTTGCTTTAACCATGATTTGTGCAGTGACAGAGCTTAGTTCACATTACATAGTTTTCCAGCTCCTGAGCAAGCTTGAGTAAGAGCAGCACTGCCCGGGCTCCTCTGCCTGAACACCACATGCATAGCTGTATTAGAGATGAAAGGTGTTTCATCCTTCTGCAGTTACACAGCTGTTTAAAAACAAGCAGGAGTTGCAATTTTCTAATAATGTGTTCAGAAGTGCATAGCCTACCTGATGCCTTGTTACTGAAAAAAAAAAAAAGTTTTGTTGAAAATAAATTTAAATCAGAAATATTTTTTTTTCTTCAGTAAGCTAATAAAAAATGTTGTTTTAGCCTTATCTGATTCACTTAATCTTTTTTTTCAAATGTTCATTTTCATGCTTTACTTAGGGAGCAGAAATTATCACCATATGAAAAGCAAATCAAAACAATCTTATGATACTAAATGTAAAAGTTTTGACTGTCCCTAAACCCATTTTACCTCAGAACTAGCAGACGCTTCCTCGTCTACAGTGTCCCTCTCCGCCGCTCACCGGGAGCGGCTTCCCCTTCTGCACTGTCTCCCTCTGCTCCTGTGCACAGGAAAGGCTTCCCCTTCTGCAGTGTCTCCCTCTGCTCCTGAGCACAGGAGAGGCTTCCTCTTCTGCAGTGTCTCCCTCTGCTTCTCAGCAGAAGAGGCTTCCCCTTCTTCAGAGTCTCCCTCTGCTCCTCACCAGTCGACGCCTCCCCTCCTGCAATCCACTTTGGTGTTATTCATTTTCTAAAACATTCCAGTAGGGTAAAGAATGCCATATATATATCTGGATTTCTGCATTTTTTTGGATTATTTTTATTTAAATACATTTTATTTGTTTATTCCACCTGACAATAGTACAGAAATATTGTCACACTGATTCTTCTGTGATGGCACATATAACAACTTATGCACATCATGCCACATAAATTGTGCATCGGTTGCATGAGGGAGCATGATTATTCTGTTAATATTAGGTAACAGATGGATCTTTATGCAGTGTGGTGTAGGCCTTTCCATACTCCTATAAATCTGGGAAGGAGACATGTCTGAGAGTGTGCACATGTATGGGCTGTGTTGATATGTAATAGAGCATCTGGGCCTCCCTGCTGGCTTCTGCCTAAATTGGGCACAGCTGGAACTCATCTGCTGGGTTGTGAGATTAAATAGACTCAAGCTCTTTGCTGACACCATGCACACTGCCTCACCTGTTTGAATATAAGTGCTGCCTGGGAGTTTGACCCAGTCTAGGAGCAGGTGTTATTAAGACTATCTTGCTGCTTTCTCCCTCTGCTCCCTCAGTCTGTGGCTTTCAATTAGTATGTGTTTTGCTTTGCAGTGTCCTTCTAGAGAGGTGTATAATTGCTCAGTAATTTGCTATATTCCTGTGGTTTGGTAACATTTAGCTCCAGGGCATTTCTTCAGTCTCCACCAGGTTCCAGCTCACCTTGCTGCTGGAGGAAAGTCAAAATGTTATTTTAAATTCAGTAATTATTTTCTAAATAATAAGTTTCTCCACATGAAACAGAATTCTCTTACCTATATTTTTTTTTTATTTTGCCCCTTCAAAAAGGTGTAAATTGTCATTTAAATACTATGGCAGTTTAAGTTTTATTACTTATTAATAAGTGAAATTTAGCTTGTGGAAATAACATAAATAAAGGCTTCTGTAACCAAAATTCACAAGCAGATCTAACTGATGAAGACGAATATTTTCTTAAATGCCACCTCCTCTGTGCCTCCTGACACATGCCCAGCATTAAGCAAAGGGTTAAGCTTAGGCTGTTGGCTGGGCTGGTGGCAAGACTCAAGCTGCGCAGCAACACAAGGTGGGCAAAAAAAAAAACGGAACCATTGAGTCTCGTGCTGAAGGCCGAACCATGCTGCCATGGCTTTTCAACTTAGAAGCTAGTTGTCTCTTATACTTTTAAACATTTCTCTTGGCTTACTTTTGCGGAAGGAAGAACAGAATTATCTCTTGATCAGTCAATATTCTCTGTCGGAAGAATCGAGACTGTAGTCTTCCCTTCTAGAAGAGTTAGTTAGCTGTTAACGGAGCTATATTCTGGTGATTTAACTACGTAACATTAGTATTATGGACCTGAAATAAACTTTCAAGTAAGGACTTAATGTAGTCAGTGCAAGTATTACTAATCCAAATAGTAACATTACTATAAAGTACCATTATGGAAGTATCATCTTAGATAAATGAATGACACCACCACACACAGTAGCCATCCAGCCTCCTCTGCTCTTGCTTTTATTGAAAGATAACAAATCCTTGATGACCCGTCCAATGGTTCCCTGAATCCATTGATGGAAGAAGTGATCATGCCCAGATCTCTGGAGATCCTCTGCAATTAGCCACGCTAAAACCTACACAAAGAAAAGAATATTTCAGGGGGTTCAGGTTGGCGTTGATGGCAAAAATCCTTCTACATGGGGACACCCAGTGCTGCCTGGAACCACCACAGTGCTGATGGTTGGGGGAGCTGGGATGAGGAATTCAGCTATTTTCATCCAAGTTCTGTTTTCTCTCGTGGCAAGTGAAGCCTTGACCATGTCATAGAGTGCACGCCAAAGAGAAGGGATTTCTCCATCTTCTGCCTTCCACTGCTGTTGGCTGGGAGGGAGGTAACAAGGGCTGTTGGATGGCCACAGACTCCCTTTTAAATGAGTGTTACATTACCTTGAAAGATCTATGGTGTTCATTGCAGGGAAATTATCATAAGCAACCTAATAAGTTTATAATGCAAAGGGATTATAAAATGCTATATAACTAGTAAACAAAACAATATATTTAAGTTCAGTCCTACAGCCTGTGTCTATAAGCAAATTGAGTTAATATAAAAAAAAATATAAAGTATAAAAAATCTAAAGAATTGCAGCAATTTTTCTAGTATAAATATGATCAAATATTCAGTAACTGTCACAAACGATAGACAAAAAAAAAAATTAAAAGAAACAATTCACTTCTCAGGTTAGCACAGCTTTTACTCAGTATGAGGAATAACACCTTATTTTTAAAGATCTTCCTAAAAGATCTAGAGTGTCTGAAAGTAAGGTCTCTAAAACTGAGTGAACCATTTTCAACAAATCCCCAGTTCCAAAACATTATCACTTTGCTCAGGATTTTTCTACAAGCAAACCACGTTTTCTTGTGAATTTGTTCTTCACAATTACTAGTATAAAATAACAAATAGGAAGCTTAATAATAAGCAAATTACCTATTTACAAATTAACCTCAAGTAGCACTACTCCATATTTCAGCTTATTTCCATTCTGCTGAGTGGGAACATTAATCTGCTTCCTTGGCAGACAAGGAGAAAGCTAAATGAGCTGTCTGCAAGTTGATTTAAACACTGAACAAAAGCATCACCTTATTAAAAATCAACAAGGCAGCTTTTCTAGGAATTTCAAGCATTCAATTTAAGCTAATTTAGATCTAGAAGTTAAGGTTGTTGCATGAAGAAGAAGAAACAGTTCTTTCCTTTTGCCTTATAGTTTTTCTCTGACAAGTCTTTGATTTTGAGAGGCAAATGATACCTGCATTCCTTTCTGCGTAGTAAATTTTACTACTTTGCAAGTAACTACTGATCTAAGCATATCCATCCTGAAAGTGATACAGAAAGAAAAAACTAATTATGACTGTAAATCTAAACTTTTGAAAAATTAAAAATGAGCCACATTTCTTCCTTTAACAAAGGTTTGCCTTCCTCCTCTATAAAAAATATTTGCACCTCTACCAAGTCATGCCTACAGCACCAGCAGGCAGCACTCCAACACAGCTTGCTTTTCAGAAGTTGCAAAATGACAGCTACAGAGCAGCAGATCTCTTATGGCAGGCCTTTGGCAAAAGGCTCAGGAAAATGCACAGAAAATGTGCAGGTTCCTTCATAACACTGCTTTTTCCTAGGGTTGGTCAAGCCTGAATCCATCTCTCTTGCTTCAGTAATCTGGTATCACTAATTTTTGTATGTGTTTCCCTACCAAAAGATATTTTAAATGCTTATTATTTTATGTATACCTACTTTTAATTCCTGTGTTTGTAGCAAGCGTATGTCACAAAGTATAGGAAAAATAGGAAAAATTTTATTTTTTTTTTCATATAGAATAGTTGTAGTAATTCTATTCCTGTTTAGCTTTTATAGTCTCAAATTCTACTCCAGATAGTAAACATTCCTGCCTTTGAATCCAATGATCCTGGCTTTTATTCTTCACATTATTCAAAGTCAGTGATGAAGAGCTCACTATCCTCACTGAACTGCTGAGAAAGGCTGAGAAATTGCTGCTTGGTCTGGATGAATGATGAACTGTAAGGATGCACATACCTTTGGTGTAGCACCTCAAGACTGTAGGTCTTGAGAGCATCTGAATCACCTAAAACCTGTTCAGCAGCCAAATTACAAGCATACAATTGTTATTGATTATTTAAAAACAGCCCAAAAATGCCTAGTGCTTGTTTACAGTTTTTCTCCTAGGTTTTACGTAGAGAGTTGGCTGAAGGTACAGCACATTCTCCATAAATCATCATGAGTTTGTTCCCTCTACTTTGAGCAAGATATTAGGAAAAAATTTTTAACAGCTGTTGCTTAAGCACTAAAGTTGTGAATTGTCATGATTCAAGAATGAGCCTGAACACCACGGCAGCTGCCTCCCGCGGGAGGCGGGCGGAGCCCGCCGGGCCAGGGTGGCACTGGGGACAGCGTCCCGCGCAGGGACCGGCGCGCGGGGTCCGGGCCTTCCCTTGGCGCAAAGCACCCTGGAAGGTGGCACCAGTAATACCAGTTTCAGGGCGAGCCTGGGGTTACCCGCCGGGCAAAGGGAGACGGGGTTGGGTGCTGCCGTGAGTGACGTCACCAAGGCTCGGCCCCAGGGTGGGGGGGGGGGCCGCCCCGGCCCTGGAGCAGCCACAGCTGTCCTACAGTTCACTGATAATACTGACTGTGCTTCACTCTGGACACTGTGAATTTTTCATCAGGAGGTTTTATTTACTTTGGTTAGTCTCCAAATGAAGAGCAGAAGCAGAATCAGGGTTCTGCATTCACCTCTTTGTCTTGTTCCTGTCTTCTGGTAGCTGGGAATGGCAAACCAAGTAATGATGGATTGGAGAGTGATGAAAAGACGAAGCTTCTGAAAATGTGTGAGCATGAGGCAGAATTAATTGTTCCTCCACATTACATGGTTGCAATTATTTCTTGAAACAGAGTGTCTTGGGTAATCTGGAAGTGTACACAATGTAGAAAATTACATGCTATTCCTGGATTTTGAGTAAAGCACTACTACTGTTGATGAATATTTCCTGTATTTTTGTATGGGGGCAAAAACTCAAACTCGCCTTCTCCACTGTGAAAAAGAACAGTACTACTTTCTGCTGTTTCTTGCTTATTAAGTGTATTTGGTTTTTTTTTTGTTTGCTTGTTTTGTTGTTGTTATCTTGTTTGTTTGTTTTTCTTTTAAACAAAGACAACTAAGCCTACAAGTCAGAAAAATCTTTGCCTTTGCTTACTCTTGAACAGGAAAAAATATCATTTTGGGGTAATTCTGGGGTGAAGAGTCTTCAAACACATTTAGTTTGGGTTGTTTTGTTGTTGTTTTTTTTCTTTAAATTTATTAAGTAGCCTTTCACTTTAAGCAGAAAAAGCGCTGGCGGTCCGCGGGTGCGGCCGGGGAGGGGAATGCGGGTGCATCGGGGTGGGCAGGGGGGGGAGAGGGGGGGGCACGGGGGGGCTCTGGGAGGGCATTGGGGGAGCACTGGGAGCACTGGGAGGGCACTGGGGCGGCACTGGAGGGCACTGGGAGGCCCGGGGAGGGAACGGGCGGGGCAGGGGAGGGGGGCAGGGCGGCGCGGGGGAAACGAGTGGGGCAGCGGGGGGGGATGTGGGGGGCTTGGAAAAAAAAAAAGCAAACAAAAAAAAAACAGGGGAAAACTTTAGTTTTGCCACTGTACAACCAGAACAAAACTTCGACCAAGAAGCATACAGAGCCACAGCAAGCCTATCCCCTTCACCTGGAAATTTGAAAAATTTGGCAATGTCATGCCCAATTTGAGGATTCAGAAAAAATATAAAATTATTGGAGGCAGAAAGCCAGGTCACCAGAAGGTCAGAAGCATTACGGCAAGTATGACAATTACAATACATGAGTCTTATAGGGCATTGAGAAAACATTTGGGAAAGAATGGTATGCACATGAATCTATTCTGATGAATATGAGAGCACTGTCCCCCAAGAGAAGGGGGGAAATAAAACACAATGTAGCAAACGTGCAGAAAAGCAGAGATTTGTGAGACAATAATGAAAGAAATTTGTGGTTGCTTGGTTGGTTGGTGGCACTTATTTGATGAACTTATCAGGGTTTCTCTGATCAGTTTGTTCTTACGTTAGTGATATACAGAAAAAGTGCGTGGAGAAGCAAACCATATGATTTTGAAGACGGCTCTGTTTCCCTGAGAAGCTTCAAAGTACGTTTTCACGTAGCAGTGTCTCGTCTTTCTAACCCTTCTTTCTTTTTTTTTTTTTTTTTTTTTCTACTCCTCTCACTCGCTCCCCCTTTCCTCCGGCCCCCCCCACCCTCCCCGCTCCCCACTTACCCCCCCCAACTTCCACCCCACCCCCCCTACCACCACTTAAGATATAATTATATTTATATAAATCATTATAATTATTATATATTATAATTAAATTATAATTATTTAAATATTTGAGATTTAAAAATTATTATTATTATTTTAACCCATGTCTCCTGAAAACAAAATAATAAAGCAATGATATCTGTGTGGTCTAGAAGATGAGAGAGAAAACATCTGCAGGGGCTCTCAGAGCAGAGGCTCTAGGTAGTTGATTTAATCTACCTTGGACTGAGACTACACCAAGCTGCTGTGATGACAGCATCAAGGGCCAGAGCTATGGGTGTCCTGGATGTCCCCAAACCCTTCTTCAAAGCAAGGGGTGGAAACCAGTAGGTCCATCCAACCCTGGTTTGTCATCTTCATCCCCAGGGTGGCAGCAGAGCTGGGTCTGTGGCATCTCCATGTCCTGCCCAGGAGAGGACTTTTCCCTCATCCCTGATCCCAGCTCTTAAACCTCCTCAGGATGCCACGACCAGGAGCTCTTTGCTCTTTGGTCCTGGGCCCTGCTCTCCCCGACTCACTCCTTGCTGTGGGTGCTGCTTGTACACCCCTGACACAGACAGGCAGGAGTCTGTTCAAAGTGCCATGCTGAGTGACCAAACAGGTCTCCATGGGGTGCAACACAGAGCTGGGTAGCAACAAAGCGCCCTTCTCCCTTGCCACCACATTCTACAGCTGCTGAGGGCCTCTGGAACTGATTCTGGCAGGACAGCCCACTGACACTGCAGGACAGCAACAGCCCTTGGCAGCCCGGGCTGTTGCATAATTGCTCCTACAAGGGCCAGTTGACTTCACTTGGAACTCTGGCTCATTTCTTCAGCTCTTTCTCTTGAGGACTCATAAAAATAACCTCGAAATTCAGCATTTCTTTTGCTTAGATCAAAATGGTTCTTGCCAGCTGTGAAAAAAAACTAAGCGACCTTAGTGTTTAATGTTTGGAATGCGTGGAAGGTTTTTTGCTGTGATGTCACCATGTCCTAAGGAGAGGGGACACCAAGAAACTGTTTCCTTTCTGTTGTGGGAAACAGGAGTGTGCTGTGCACCTGATCAGAAAAAAAAAAGAAAGAAATAAAACACCCAAATAAAAAATCCCCACAAGCAGAGGATTGACACACCTGCTTCCTTGAAGTTTTATAATAATCAATATAATTTATTGGGTTACCTTATTATGATTTTGTTGTCTCTGTCTGCAGTTTGGGGAATTTAATTAGTTTTCACCTGGAACATCTCTTTCCAGGTCAGTTGGGCTGATAGGTGCTATGTTTAGTCAAACAGCCATGTGATCATTAGACAGAAGCTATATCAGAGATAATAGTGGAAAATAACAAAACCAGAGAAGGATTAAGGTGAACTGGGCAGTTTGCCTTTCTCTAGGATGAGCCACAACTCCATCGCTGAAAAAAGGTATTTTTTCAAATGCCTTGCACAACTGATGCTATAAATCAAGTTAGTCTCAAGTGTTTTATTAAATTGAACACCTTCAAATTTCTCATTTTCAGTGTTGTGTTGGGCAGATGGATCCAATTGATTACTCCTTCTAACTACCAGCTAATGCTTCTGGCCAGCCAAGGAAAGGAATAATTCACATTTGGTGGTGTCCTTTAAGTAGGAACATCAATATAAATTATTATTTAGGATTTATTGTCAACCACGTAGAGCTCCAGCACTCCTGTAAGAGCCAGCAGACACTGAAGAAGTGTGTGTGTACCAACCCAGCCAATACAAACCTGGTACACATGAAAAACACAAGCAAATCCCACAGGACTTTCAGTACAGTAAAACAACAAAACAGATGCTTCTGTAAGTAGTCACTTTTGAAGCTTTTGCAATTGAAAAGCAGTTTATAATTCATACAGCATTTGACATTGTATAACTTATTAGAAATATGCTTTCATCATAAATTATTTGCCTGATAAATATTTATTATAATAATTAAAGCAATCGGTGTCTAATAAAATCTAAACCAGGTTACAGCATTTAAAAAAAAAATATTTATTTAATGTAAATATCTAATTAGTAATTGAGCTCTTCAGATTTTTTTGCCTTTTGTTTTTTTATTTTCTATCAAATGTTCTCAAACACTTTATCCGCATATGTAACAATAAAAAAAAAATCAGCATTCATATCTGTTACATATAATGCCCTACAATGAACTCGCTGCATTACCTTTCAGACCGAAGCATTTTTCACTTCTATACTATATGTAAGGCACAAACCAAAAATTTTGGAGCACTCTCGCATTGTGCATTAAGGTGACACACATTGGCTATGGATGCAGCCCTTAAACTCTTGAGCAGCCTCTGGCTGACTTATTTTTAGTGCCCTGACATGAAGAGTTGCTTAAGATACAGGAATATCTTATAATAGTTGCTTCAGTTAATGAAAAATGACTATCATGATATGTATGATCCACCCCCACCAAGAAATCTTTTTTTTGTTTTGAGCTTTAGAGGAAACCAACGCTTCATCGAGGCCCTAGCCCGGCTTCCCTTCTCACTCTTTTCCGCCACCGGACCCATACGGGCACAGAACGAATCACGCCTTGCGCCCCCTTGGGGTTGCGGTGCCTTGAGATTGGATCCGGTCTCTCCATTGTACTTTGCTCTGCCCTTTGCCGTAAGTCCTGCGCCCTGATCCGCAGACAATTTCTCGCCCCGGCCAATTGCCAGACTTGGGCCGCCATCTTTCATCTTTGCAGTCTTTTTAATTATTAGTATAAAAATAATTTGATTGTCATTGGTTTTTTTCACTGTATTAGATCTGTCTACATTAGAGCTCAGGTAGAAGGTGAGTTCTGGAATTTACCACGATAGTTGCCTATCCCACCTGTGTGGGCTGCTAGCTGAGCTTCTAGCTGAGCGGGTTACGGGGCTATGGCCGTGTGCAGTCTTTATCTGCACCCATCTGCTTTGCATAACCCCATAAACCGAACGTGTATGGGAAGCAGAGAGCTGCTTTCTTGCCTTCTGTCCATGCCTGTTCTGGGAGAACTGTAGCCATCACTTCCATCAGTACAAATGTTGACAGTATTCCAGCTTCCACTCAACTGTCAATAATAAACCTCTGACTTTTTATCTCTCTCCATGTAGTACCACCTTGCTTAATCACTGACTCTGATTACCAAATGGCCAGTTTCAGAACTGGAACTCAGCAGGCATAAGCATATATTTAAATGGTGTAATACTTGATAGATTCAGGAGAAGGAGATGTTTCTGCGCTACCCAGAAATCATTCGCAGGAGCTCGTAAAGCATACTGCAGGCATCAAGCCAGAAGCTTAAAAGCATATTCAGGGTGAGTAGTTGCAGTTCAGAGACATTTAAGTTGGAAGAATTAGATTTTTCTGAGTCACCGAGAAAACGTTCACAGGACATAGTCAATCTTCCTGGAGCTTACAAACTAGAGGCTGCCAAGCATATTCAGTGTGAAGAATTGAGCTATCGTGCAAATGAGCCTCTGGATACCCAAAACTCATACTTCAAAGAAATACACATAAATGTTGCAAAGATAGAGCAGTTCAGTTGCAGGTAACTTCAGAATTTATGAGAACAACACCCAGACACAAAAAAAGCTGTTCCATCCCTGTGTATAAAAGAAAGTCCCCTGGCATCCATGGTGGGTGACTTTACACCACAGTAAGTGAGGGGCTAGAATTTGGAAATACAAATAACCCCCCCATTAGGAAGAAGCGTGTGATTTTCTGTGGAAATACCACACGAAGTTCCTGAAGATGACAATAATCAGCATCCCCTTGCAAACGGTCTGGCTTGAGTCACCTCCCAGTGCAGATGCAACGTGCTTGGCCTCTGTGGAACGTTGCCTGCAGCCTCCCTCCCTCGTTTCTTGCTTCAGACAGAGCCAGAAGCTTCACGAGTGCCAGGCTTAACTAGTTCCAGGCCCCTGTAATACTCGTCATGTTGGGGGGAAATACCCCAGGTCTGGGTAAACTGAAACACAGTTCGGCTTCCAAGCGAGGCTTGTGCTT
Organism: Actenoides hombroni; assembly: GCA_024336885.1. Lineage (NCBI taxonomy): Eukaryota > Metazoa > Chordata > Aves > Coraciiformes > Alcedinidae > Actenoides > Actenoides hombroni. The sequence goes on from WUAM01005363.1 coordinate 18,749, forward strand.
TCTCCCAGAGCTTGGACAATGGCAAGGCAAGGCTCTGGCTCTTTGGGCTGGTACTTACAGATTTCCTGAGACAATAATGGCCAGTGACAACACAGATCTAGGGATAAAACCCTGATATTGCAACCTATAGAAAGCCTTCTTTCCAAATGTGGCCAAAGGCATGCCCCCCTGGCTCACTCGAGCTCTAAAACATGAATAGAGCTTTTAAAATGTTGCCTTCTAAGGGAAATGGAGAAAATCATTAGATGGCAAAAATCCAAAGTCCCGTGGACACAGAGAGGGGCAGCAGGTAGAACACAGGTTCCCAAACCCACAAACATGATCCATAAAGTTCCCAGCTTCCCTTTTGGCTGTTTGAAAGGTTGTATCTACCAAAGTGCTCATCTAAAATTACTTGGGCACCTAGATTGCTGATACCAAGCATATGTGGAATTGCTGCCGCCCGAGGGTGGATTCGGGATCCCCACGGGCAGAGGCGGGCACCCCGCGGGCGGGTATCTGTCCCGCGGACGGCTGTGCCATCCCCCCTGGCGGGTGTCTGCCCCACGGGTGGATGCGGGGTCCCCACGGCGGGTGTCTGTCCCGCGGGTGGATGCGGGATCCCCACGGGCAGATGTGGGATCCCCACGGGCGGGTATCTGTCCCGCGGACGGATGTGCGATCCCCACGGGCGGGTGTCTGTCCCAAAAAATCAAACCAATTGATTGAATTGGGTAGCTCTTACTGTTCCATTGACTGTAAAGTTTACACGAACAAGAGAATATTAAGGACATGTTTGCAGAGAGCTTGGTGCAACCAGTGCTTTTGGAAACCCACCGCATCAAGTTAAAGCAGTCAATTAAATACCCCTAAGGAATAGTTTCTTTGAACACTACTTTGTGCTGTGGAATGGTGAGGCTGGCATGACATGTGGAGCTTTTTATAAATGCAGGAACCATATAGAATAAAAACAGTCACTTGTTTGGTAAAAACAGTGGCTTGGGGCAGAGGAATGATGGAATTTGTCCTTTTAGTCATAGCCTACTGTTAGTAAAGAATACCATGCCAGATCTCTCAAAAAAAACCCCTGATGATCTATACCACAGTTTTGTTGTAGGCTGATGACAAGGAGCAATGCTCTGTTTTCCTCTTTTGAGATATTACTGCTATTCTTCACTAATCTCCATTACACAATGTAACTGCACAGGCACAAGACATTATCACCATTAAAAAGTCCGGAAATAACTTTCCTTTACCAATAGCTTTATTACCGTTAATTTTCCTGAACACCAAACATTTTATTTTCTTACTGACAAACATTTGGCTTTGATATGTCCCTAAAACCAGCCAGCTGAGAACCATCTATCAAGTAGTAGATTCATCCAATTAATTTCACCAATATGGAAATGCACCGAGAAATGGTTTTCATCTTTCAGGCCAGGGCTAATGTAATTATTCATCGCAATATAACATATTAATGTTTATTTATAATTGAAGTACTGGAACTATTGTAAGGTCAATACATATCATTTACTATTTTTTAAACCAGTCATGTCTCAAAAATGACCACAGAAAAAAAATGTAACTGTGTAGTAGGAAAATTATGATAATAAGGAAAAAAAATTAAGTTCAAAAATGAAAACTGTAATAATATGGGATTTTTCAGGCTTTTATACTAGTCAGTCTGATTTAGCATCCCCCACAGCCTTCCCATACCCATCCCACACACACACCTCTCTGCGCACCCTCTTCCCTACCTCCAAGCTGCCCTGCCCTGGTATTCCTGGGGCAGCTGAAAGTGGGGTCCCCCCCGGGCTTTCCCCAGACCCCACAGCATGGCAAGTGCAGAGCAATTCTGCAGCAGGCTGTCAGCAAGAGTCTTCATCACCATGGCTAATTTACCGGCTCTGTGAGGTGGCTGAGCTAATTTAATTAGGTAGCAGCCTTAAAGCAACTTCTCCTATCTATCTATTATTTCAGTCTCAAAGGATTTTAATAAACATGTCCATAGTCCAAAGGACTGTGAAAGTTAGGCTTTAGCATCACATGATGATGAAATTAGCAGTCTCAGTGGCCTCTCCTGACATTTCATTAGAGATATCACTACTCTGAAGCATTGCATCTCAGTTCCTCAGGCACCATGTTTCACAGCCTGTAACAGGAAGTTACAAGACCACCAGTTTGACTGCACTTTTGTCATGCCACGTACAATTTTTTAAAGTACTCACGGCCACAGGGGTGTTGGAAGTTGCTCTGCAACCTGTGTGATAAAGCCGGCAGACATCCTTCCCAATCTGCCCATGGGAACCCACTAGTATTTTTTGTGCAGTAAGAGCCTGAGAGATAGGTAGGAAAATTGGTAGAGAATGATACAATCACCTCTAAATATTTCTCATTTCAACACTGCCATGAATTAGCCCAAAAATGTAAGAGGTTTGAAAGGAAGGAATTCCTATTAGTAATCCAAAATGTGTGATCTGCTCTGATTTTCTCCCTTCCACGGTTTCTCAGGAGATCCAAGGTGATTTTCAAAACAGCACTATCCTGATTATATCCAAAGTATTTGTCCAAGTTACCCCACTGTATGATGAAGCATTTTACAAAACCCATTTTTTACAACGTACTCAACAATGCAGTATCGGTGGGCCAGATTTACTGTTGTGCTGTATAGATATCCTTCCTTTTTTTTTTTTTTTTTTTAATTAACGTTAAAAATAATTGGAGTAAACTCAAAGAACAAAGAAAATTCAGAAAACATTGCCTTACTGGGCTAAAATAACTATTTTTGAAGGAAAGGGGATAAAACAACTTCATATAATCTAGTTGCTTTTAACTAAGAAGTTACATCTTTGTCCTTTAAAACTTGAATTTGAGACAAGAAACTTACTCAAGTGGCAGTTCTCTTTTCTGGATTCTGGTTTCTAGAAAGACTGGCAGGAGCCTTCACCCCTGACACAGGTAACTAAGGACCTTCATAAATGACCATCCACAAAAGATCCAAGAAAAGCTGTAATGTCTCACAGAGAAATAAAGGTTAATGGCATGAGTGGGGATAATTCTGTTTGGTACCTTAAATACAAGCAAGTTGCTCCCTCCTGTGAAGCACACAAGCCTCGTTAAGAGACTATAAACCTCTAGGAGTTGAAGGACCTGTTCTAGAACTGCACGGTACCAATAGCTGTTTATTAAAACTTTGTGATTTTTTCGAGTGAACACCTAACAGATAATAATACTCTGCTGTTCAAGCAGTGGAAACATTGATAAACCTTGCCTACATTTTTCCTGTAAGTTTCTATTTTCTGTTATTGCAGGCAGTGCAACCAAGCCAGGTCATGTTTATTTAAACAATCTTTCTGGTCTAATTGAGAGCTAATGTGAACATTTAAGAAGAAGAAAAAAAGGCAGAATACATAAGCATTTAACTTGGAAAACAAAAAGGTAAACAAACAAACAAACCAACCCCAAACCACAAAGAAATACCATAGCTCTGGAAACACAGACCTAAGGGCACCCCTAAGAATATGGTTTTGTTGTACAGCGCCATATTTGACCAAGAGCACGATTATAGTTGCATCATTCTGATATTTGAAACCAAGGATGCTACACTCTCTGCCAGCCACCATGGTAATTCCCCATGGCTGTGGGGACTTGTCTCTGCAAAGGCAGCTTTCACTCAGTCCATAGTGCAACAGGCAGGACCCAGTGGGTGTTGAGGTGCAACCTGGTGGTGCTAATGTGGGAGCAGTTCTCTCACTTTAATTGCTTCAAAGGCCTATCTCCCAGTTCTGACCTCTCCATGCTGTAATTAATGTCCATAGGCTCAAACCCTAAGGCTCTGTGGTGACAATATCTCTGCAGGCACTCACCCTGCAGAGGCATCAGGAGAGTAATGAGAGCAAGTGCCAAATCAGTGGGCACCTTCAACAGAAAACAATTTGCTTTTTCTCTTTTTCCTTTATTACTTCCCCAATACATAAATGTCTATGAGAAGATTTGGCTAATTGGACTCTTATAAATTATTTGCCAGTCACCTGGCAACAACCATGCATAGCTCTTATAAAATAAGAGCAAACTTTGTTGTCTTTTACTGGGAACGGCTGACAAAAAGTAGTGCAGACATTAATGTGGTGGGGGTGAGGAGGGAAGGAACATCTGGTTTAGGTTCTTTTTCTGATTTAGGTTCTTCCTCTCCTGATTTCTTTTTAAGAACTTTAAAAGAAAATGTATTTCAATTTTTAAAGCAAGACAAACAAAAGAATATAATGGTGAACATACCAAAAGACTAAAAATATATCCCCAGTCATAAAGATACAGGAATGTAAAATATGTAGTTTGATATAAATAGAAGATTTTGTTTATCTATTTAAGATATTCTGAAAATATTTTAAAATTCAAAGTGCTAATGACATTGTCCTCAGGGAGAGGAGTCATCTCCCCCTTTCAGTTCCATTCTGAGGTCGATGAGTGTGAAGAGAAATGGCAGTTTGGGGGACTCTGTAGCATAGAAACATGTCCAATGTGGATAGAGAAGAAGAACTGTTCAGTAATCAGCTCTTTAGTTTTTTAGTTCTTTTGTTTTGTTTTTTTTCTCCCAGTCTGTAAGGGAGATGTACTTGAATTTCCCCCTAAATGGGAAAATAAAGCTCCCTTGCACCAATGATAGAGCTTCTGTTGCAGCAGTGACCTGAACTGACTGGAACCTAAACCAGAAGATTTCTGTAGCAGCATAAATCTCAGATAGTGAGGCTGTCCCTTCCAGGAACTGAATACACTTGGGTAATGCAGACCTGATTATGAAGGTCAGTCTGAACTTAATCAGAGGCCTCAAGATTTGTGAAGTGATATGTCATTAGCTCACCTCTGTGTTAATGAAAATCTGGATTAAAACAGATGGTGATACTGGAGTCTTGTGTATGCTGCTAGCATGTAATCTCACTAGAATTAAAAAAACATAACTACAACCTTAACTCATTTTGACTTGGCATTAAACCATCCTGAAGGAAGGAAAGAAACGGCTTTGAGAACATTAATATGTAATGGAGTCTTTTGATACATAAAAGGAAAGAAAAAAGTTCCCCAAAATTACTTTGTTATTTGAACCCAATTTTTTTATTATGTGGTCATCCATGGGTGAACATTTTTATCTGACTACCTTCTACTATGGTAATGATTGCTGACAGCTACAAGAATTCCATCTAGTTGCAGGGAACCAAGCTGAAGGGCTCATTAACTAGGTTAATGGAATGGCAGGTACCGGGGGGGTTGAAGCCCAGAGAACACTTCAACTCGCCTGAAGCTCAGGCTGTATGTATCTGTAGCCGTATGCGCAGCTATGGGAACTGAGAAGGCCCAAAAGTGCACGGCACTTCTCACCGGGGAGGAACTTTGAGACAAGCTTAGTAGTGTGTCCTCTTGCGCTTTTATTTTCTTCTCAATGTCCACTGTTACCTTCGACCAGGAGATACAAAATTTTTATATTTCACCACCATCCTTAAGAGCCTTTTCTAAGCTCTTTATCCCAATGTTCATGTTTCTCCTATCATTAATGATCAAACCCTGAACCTCGGAGAACCTTTTATCCAAAAACTCCTTCCGGACCTTTTCTTCAGCTGATTTTTCTAGAGATTGGTGTCCTCCAAGGAGCACTCCCTCCAAGAGATCTTGCTGCTGTACCTGTGCAGACTCTTCTAGCGCACACACAGTTCACACTGACAAAACGTGCTTTGCCAGCAGTGCTTCTCCTGCTTGCTCAAGCAAAAGAGCAACTTGCAAGCCATTGTAACTGCAACTAGACTTAGCTTTTGTAAGTAAAGAAATGCAACAAGAAGAAAAAACAAGATTAAAAAAACCCCAAACCAACAGTGCTGCTCTTGTGAAGAGTAGAGCAGGTGGAAGAAAGTCAAACACAGATGGCAGGGCAACACTTAACTGCATCCAAGGTGCCCATGGGCACCTTGCTACCTGTGAGATGCTGGATGTTCTCCATTTTCTTCAGCGCCTCTAGGCAGTGCAGGCTGGAGCTGCCAATGGATACTTTCTGGACTCCTGTCTTTCTGCCACCCTGCATTGACTGGAATGTGTGACTGCTTTGACATTATGAGAGGAACCTTGACATATTT